>PVIA01005299.1:0-118209 GCA_004024845.1 Tonatia bakeri
CCGCTAAGACCCACACTGATGGGATCGCAGAGGGGCTACAATGCCCTTTGGCAACTCTTTGTTCACCTTACCCTATTTCTTCCACGTGGTTAATATCAGCGCCTGGTTGCAGACCCGCTAACCTTCTGCCAAACAGACCTGGGCCACCACAACACAGGTGCATTGTTTGAGCTGGAACCCTCCAGCTGGAGGAGGGGTGTGCCACGGCCAAGGGGCCACAGTCACCAGGAGGGGAGGACAGGGCTGCAAAGACAGCCGTGGAGAGGCAGAGCAGCACCCGGGGAACCCCTGGACACCTCACAAGCCATTGAGCCCACCACACTCTTGTACTTCCCCCGGGTTTCTCCTTCCTTCCCAGAGAACCAGGTGGTAGGAGGTGTGGGGTCGAGTCAGCCTCTCCGGGGTCTGTGCGGTCTCCCAGGACAACCATCGCCTGCCACTGCTTTGTCCACAATCTCACACAGTGCCCGAATGGCAGGGCCCCAGGGACAAAAAAGTGACTTGACGAGGAATGACAAAAGGTCAGTGCTGCTCAGGCTATGTGACCTTCAATGCTGGCCAGAATCAGGGGCAGAAAAATGTCAGGACGCAAAGTTGCAGCTGCAGAGAGAAGACCTGCAATCCCCCACTGCTAGAGAGGGTTCTCAGAAGGGTTTCTACTGCGGAGCAAGCTGGGGAGCAGAGAGGCGCTGCAGCCTCAGGCACTCTCACCAACCTCAGCAGAAAGGCTCCCCAGATCTGCTCTGCCTACACAAGTGTGGCCTGACACTGAACTCAACAGGCCCAGGAGAGGGGCACCAGAGGCCAAGAGAGGACAGAACATCCTTCCAGGCAGAAACCATAACCCAGGTGCTTCTTCGGGACCGTGATGCCTGGCACCACCACTCAGTCAGGACTGAGAGGCACTTTGTACCAAACAGCCAGAAAGAACCAGGTCTAGGACATCTGCACACGGTTTGTAAGGCGAAGCAAAGGAAGGACGGGAAATTAGAAATGCTGAAGCAGAAACACAGCCTGAAAAATAAACCAACAATTCTCTAAGTACAAGATTATTTCCAGGGTGCCCTTGTTCAAAGCACTCCGACTACCCCCAAATGGACCCAGAACAGAGCATCCTTTTAGAGGAATGGTGGGGTTCTCTGGCTGCCATGTCAGCTGGTTCCTGTGGAGGAAATTCGACAGCCTTGAGGCAGAGAGAATGGCACAGGGAGGCGGAGGGCTTAGAGCTCCCGTCAGGGGCTCTGGTCCCATGTGAAACTGCCTAACGAGGGGGCCCATTAATTTCTCACCTCCCTGGAAAGGTGAGGGTGGCAGAGCCCTCCTACTTCCCCCCCCCCCCCGGCTCCTTCTCCCATGATGCATTTGAATGGGGAGGGGACAGAGGTCCTCAATGTGCCAGGGGCAAGGCCCCAACTCGAATCCCGGCCTTCTGATCGTGAGGTCTCTTTCATCTTTGCCTCACATTCCACGGGCTAATGTTCCAAGGAGCAGTATTTAGATTTCAATCTTTTTTTCTGAATTTTGCTGGCACATCCTGAGGCTAGGGGTACTGAGGACCAGGCCATCAGATCACGCCGCTGCTGCTGGCACTTCAATTCACTTCAATTCAGGGGTCAGACTCCAGAGCCACCTGGAGCAGGTCGGAGAGTGCCCAGACCTTCGCCCTCCTCACAGGGCCTGGAGCTGCCATGTACAGGGTCCAGCAGAAGCAACGTCTGAGTGTGTTTGGTAGGGTAATAATATGGGTGTAGCACTCTATAGTTTTAATTTGAACATTTCACCTGAAATGTCATACAGTATGCTTGAGTGTGATATTATGTTACAGAATTATATGCTTATGATTGTCTAATAAAATATTTTGTAATAAAAAGGGGAGTTGTTTGAGCTGGGCCCTGTATATTCACAGGGCCCTGGCCTGGCACACGTTGAGGCTGCAGGAGGCCTCTGTGTGAATGCTGTATCTGGTTCTGAGTCCTGGAGCTTCCAGAAGCTTCTCTGATTAACTGCCCACCCTCACACCCCAGTGGTGTCACCCTGCCTGACTGTCTGGATTTGGTCCTGTGCAGGGATTTGTCCCATCCTCCATGGCCACCTGGAGACTGACACTAGAGGGGATAAGGTTTCTTCCCCTTTAGAAATAGCGTCAACTGTGAAACAAGCCCCATGCAGGCGATGGTCCCTCGTAAACACTAAGTCTACCCAGAAGTTAAGGGGCTTATTGAGCAAATAGAAACAAAAAACCCTCAAGCCCATTCTTCCAGTTAGGAGTGGTAAGTTTTCTAAATGTTTCACATAGAGCATGTCCTAATTAATAATCATAAAAAAGACTTAAAAACCAGCAAACTAGTTTTCATGAAGAAAGCCCACTGGAAGGAGTATTTGAAATAATTTCGGAAAGCAAAGTCATTTCCTCAGGTCTTCCCCCGATGAGCATTGCCAAGGTCACTCGAACAAGTCTCCCAACCAGAGACCCTGGCCAGAGAATCTAAAGCTCACTTTCTCCAGAAAAGGACATCCATTGCCTCGAATAATCCCTTTCTCCTCCCACCGCCCCAGACCAGAGGCCCTTCGCCCTCCCTGTCTCCCCACGATTTTTCTCTCCGGGGTCGGCTTTCCTCAGCTCCCAAGGCTGGAGTTTCCCCGCTCACTTCTGGGAGGGAAGAAGTTAGGGTGGGGATACACACCGAGGCTGGGCAGCTGCACAAGTTTCCCCAGCAGACTTCTAGAAGCCTGTGCTGACTCAGGCTGAGTTCGAGCTGTAGGCTCTCCGGCAAAGAAGGCTGTTTTAGGCCTGAGATCTAAGAAGACGTCATATGCAGCACACCTCCTCGCTGTCGCTCGGCTCTGGAGCGTCCATCTGAGTTCAGTGCGAGCAAGCGAGGCTGGGCCTCCTCTCGGAGGAAGCGCACCGCCTGCACACCCTCTAATCATCGAGGGCGGAGTCAGGAAACGAGCTTCCCTTCTGCCCCTGCCTGCGTCCCAGCCCCAGGCAGCTCTTGTTTGACTTGGAAGGGGCCCCGTTTTTCAGTCCTTCGAGAGGAAAGACTAGAAATGAAGAGCAATGTTCAGCGGCAGGCCAGCGCCTCATCCACTCCAGGGCCTGCGAGGTGACCTAGGGACAGTTCTGGGTGGTGTGGGGCTGGCTTCAGAGCAATGATTGAGTCTTGGTCCCGCCAGGGGCTGCGGCTGAAGTTCTGCTGACTCTTCAGTGCTTTGGGGAACCACTGCCCTGCGGTGTCACAGTGGAGAGGGTGTGGGCTGCCTGGAGTTGCTGGGCTGCCACAAAGCTATAGAATGTTCCCAGAATCAAAACTGACCCTTATTGCCCCAGCTGGTGTGGCTCAGCTGGTTGGAGCGTCACCCTGTAACTGAAAGGGGGTAGGTTCTATTCCCGTCAGGGCACATATCGAGGATGCAGGTGGGATCCCCAGTCCAGACACGTATGGGAAGCACCTGACCAATGCTTCTCTCTCACACTGGTGTTCTTCTCTCTCTAGAAGCAATGAAAAAAAAAATGTCCTTGGGTGAGGATAAAACACCAAAACCAAAAAACTGACCCTTATTAGGATCTCTTACTTGCAAGGCCTGAAGCTCTGCTGGACAGAGAGGGTAGGAAACATTCCCAAAATCACACAGGCTATTAGTGGCAGGACCACAAGGAGCCCCTCATAGAACCACAGCTTACCAGCCTAAAGACACTTACAGATTCAGAGTCCACGTTCCCATCTTGCAGAAGGGAAAGCTGAGGCTCAGGAACTGCCCTGCCCATAGCCCCACTGTGGAGAGGGCAACCCCATGATCACGGGCCTGTGGTGTGTGCTTTCCCACAAATGCCTCTGCTCAGAGAAGGCAACTGCTCCTTCCCGCTCCAAAGCAGGCCCAGTGGCAGGTCCCAGCACCACTCTGACAGTGACAGCCTCTCAGGAGGCACTGCGTTGCTTTCTGATCTGGTAGGGATTACCTTCTCCAAGCTCAGCGCACCTGCTGCTGGGAGGGGAGCTGGGCACTCAGATGACCAGCAGGGGCCTTGCTGGGGGTAACAGGAGAGAAATAAAGCAGGTGGCAGGTGTGAGCGCTCCTTGTTTGCAGAACCTCATGAGAAACCTGTGTTATGCTTTCAAACACCAGCCCTGTTTCCAGGCCAGCAACAGAGTGTCCAAACCATGACCGGCCCAGAACAGGGAGTGGAGGGCAAACAGGGGTCTGAGGCAGGGCCTTCTGCTTCACGGGCTGAGAGGGCACAGGCCAGACAGGATGCGGTCCTCGGTATAGGACCCAGGCTGCCTGGCAGGACAGGAGAGGGCTGCCATCCGACATCCAACAGAGACCCCGGGGGAGGCACACTGCAGGGGTCGCCTCGAGGCCCTCCTCCCCACCCCTCCCATCCAGAAGGGGCAGCATCAGGACCTCCCTCCCTCCCTCTCCCTCCCCCTCCCTCCCTCCCTCCCTCCCTCCCGGCACAGAGGCTATGAAGGCTCCTGCTTTGTAAACTCTTGGCATTTCTGCACAGCCTGCCCCAGCCTGAGACAGTGGGGGTTCACGGAAGTGAGATGACCTGAGGAAGGTCCCGGGAAGCGGGGGAGGGAGAAAGGAGTTCAGAGCTGAGTATACATCCCCCAAAGTCTGGGTTTTTTAAAACTGTGCCATGTGGGAGGGAACCTTTGCTGGGGAGACAGGTCATGACAGTGCACTGGGGTGGCCTCCACGTGAGCCAAGCTTTTTAGAGAGCCGACTCTGTCATGACCCATACAGTGGACTATTCCTTTTTGCTTACAAGACTCAGCTCTCCACATTAGCTTTCTAGGGCTCCATCACGAAGTACCACAAGTCGGGTGCCTTAAACAGCATGAATTTATTCCCTCAGTTCTGGGAGCTGAAAGTCTGAAGTCAAGGTGCCAGCGGGGCTGGCTGCTTCTGTGGGCTGTGAAGGACAATCATTGCACACACCTCCCCCAAGCGCCTGGGGCTTTGTTGGCAACCTTCGCATTCCCTGCAGAAGCAAAATCCCAATCTCTGCCTTCATCTCCACAGGTGTTCTCCCTGTTTGGGCGTCGGTGTCCCAATAGCCCCGTATATACTTTATAAACGTATAAAGACACCAGGCATGTAGTGGATTAGGGGCCCAGCCTACTGTAGTGTGGTCTCGTCTTAACTAGTGACAACTGCTACAACCCTACTTCCAAATAAGGTCACATTCTGAGGCAATAAGGGTTAGGACTTCCACATATGGATGGTGGGGGCAGGGTACAATTCATCCTGTGACACTCTAACAATGGAGATGGAGGGAAATGTTACAGCTCATCTTCACCTGTTTTCCACTGTTGGAACTCAGAGGGCACCTGTGGGGTTCAGAACTGCTGTAGGCAAATTCCCTGGCCCCTGCTGCCCACAGTGGGCTGAGGCAGACAGATGTGACGGGCTGGGCTGTCTCTGTCCAAGAGGGTGGCAGAAGAAAGCAGGTGTCAGTGGCTGGACACACAGGCTGAAGGGAAGAGCAGAGGGATTCAGAAATGTGGGAGTGGTGAGTGGAACATGCCCTCAGGAAACGGGTGGACCAGTGAGGAGATGAGACCCGACATACCAACAGAGGGTACGATGGGATGAAGAGGGGCTGTACCTGGAACCTGGAGGCCTGGGCTGAGGACCAGCTCTGTGAGCCACTGGGCCTCTCAGGGCCTTGGAGTGCCCAGCAACGACATGGGGATGGAAACGAGACACCCCCCGTTGGAGGGGGCACAGTGAGCCTGCAGGTCCAGCTGGAGGTCCTTGTGGGCCCTCCAGGTTCCCACAGCAGCAGTAACAAACTCCAGGAATAAAGTGTGCACAGGCCCTGCCCAGCGCCAGGCCGCAAGGAGTGGCCCTGACTGTCACCATGGATGCTCAGCCACAGAAGGTCAAAAGAGCCTCCCCGCCCAGGCTCCTCTCATGGTGTGGTGGTTCCTCCCAGACCAGCCCTCAACCAGTAGCTTACGGAGGTTTCTGTTTTGACAGGGCTTCCTGCCTCAGGAAGTCTAGAAGAGTAAAGGTGACCCACATAGCTTGTCTGGTCCCCAAAGCCACACCAGCTACAACAAATCCATCTCTGTGAGACTGTAAACCCTGGGACAGCACTGGAATCACAGAGGGTAGCCCTACCAAGCTGCTGGCCCGCCAAATGCCCCCAGTCTCCCCTTTCTCTACTGACCTCTGGATGGGCTGTTGATCAACCTGAGGCCTCCTATGGCCTGACACAACCAGAACGCAGAGGCTGCACCCTGTGCTCTCAGGATGGGTGTGGGGCCCTTCTCTAAGGCATCAGTCCCCTTCTCACACATGCAGGGAGCAGGTGCATCACCCAGCCTGCTGTTCCTCCAGCCTAGCCTGGACATCTCGGCCACGCAGGCTTCCTCCCACACCTGCTGCCCCAGAGTTGTGGACACTGTTGGGTGGGGCTGCGGAGCTCACCATCACTCGACCCCACAACCAGCTCCGGAGCACTATGTGCCTGAACTGGTGTGAGCCCTGAAGGGCGTCACGGGGAGAGACTGGGGAAGAACTAAGGACAGATGAAGATGCATTGGAGGGTTCAACCAGACGGACGGAGCTCAGAGGGGCTTACTACAGGGACGGGGGCCACTAATGGCCATGGCAAGGCTGGGTGGAAGAAAGAGGGATGACCTGGTCAGTCTTGAACAGGTGCCAGTGAAAAGAACAGCAGCAATTGGAAAAGCCCAGCAGGTAGCTGGATACAGGTCAGAGTGGGTACAATGGAATTCTGGAGCGCTCCAACATCTAGGGGGTATTGGAAGAGGAGCCAGGAAAGATGGAGGACCTTGGAGTAGCCCAGCCACCTGTCCCCACACTGACAACCTGAGTGGCTAGTACAGACTCAAGCTGTGGGTCTTGTGTCTGCTATGGTAACCCCAAGGAGCCACACATACCTCCAGCTGCACCTGTAGGCCCTCTGCCCCCTCCAAGCTCTGGTCCTACAGTTCTGTGACCCAGGTACCCAAAGTCCCCCAGTGGTCTCCCCACCCCCTTATCCCCATCCAATCCAGTGGGTCTCCAGGCCTTCTTTCCACAGCTGTTGCCCTCCAAGCCCTTTTATTGGCACCGACCGCCCATCCTCTGCCTCTCATCTGAACATTTATCTGGATGGAGTATCAACCAGACAATACTGAGTACCCTCAGCCCCTCCTTTCACCAAGGGGAGACCATCCTGTCATCTCTCCCTCTCTCCCCCAGGGCGTATGCTGCCTCCTCACACTTCCAGAGCTGTCCCCCTGCACCCACCAGAGCCTCATCATCAGTCTGGCTGGCCCCTTGAGTGCTGGTTCATCCCCTCTGCCCACCACCCATCCCCTCCTCCTCTCTGCTCCATCCCTAGGGGATCCTCTATAATTCCAATGACCATAATCAGGGTCTCACTTTGGCCTCGGGGTTCTCCAAATCCCACTTGAGCTAGCCACTCAGTTCCCCCCTGTGAAACCTTGCTATCAGAAGGCACTCTGTTCCAGTGACAGGGAACTGAGATGAAGCCACTCTGCGCACAATGCCCTGCCCTTCAGCCCACTCTCAGCCCCTAGGGGATCTCTGGGGCCACCTGCTAGTCTAGATCGTCCCCTGGCTCCTGCCCCGCCCCTTGCCCCTGCACCAGACCACACAGGAGAGTGGGGCAGTGCTGAGAGCAGCAGAGGGGGAGAACCTGGAGATGCTGCAGGAGGTGACCGACACCTCTAAGAAAGGGAGTGACGGAGACTACGAGGCCGGGCCCCCGAGCACTAGGGACCACGTGCACAGGAGGAAAAAGAGACGAGGAAGATGGGTGGTGCCTTGCAGCCATGTGGGCAGAGGGATTGCTAAGCACATCTGCATGCCAAGGGAGAGGACTGTGTGTGCCAGGGGGCAGAGTAAAGAGAGAAGAAAGGTAGGCTGAACAGCAGGGTGGGAACTCAGAGGAATCAGAATCATGATAATGCTAATATGTAGAGACTTAGTATGTGTCAGGCCCTTAATGTATTAACTCATTAGAGGTTTGTTACAAACAAATGAAGTACTACTATTTTTGCCATGTATAATGTGTACTTTTTGTCTAAATTTTCCAGGGAAAACAAGGTTGCACATTATACATGGGGAGTACTAGTTCTGTATCTACATAAATGTTTTTAATTCTTTTTATTTATACTTATGCATTAAAAGTATAACTCTAGAAAGCAATAATGATATCCTTATGCAAAATAACACCTGGGAATACAATGTTTTGTTTCTAAATATAAATAAATAATTGAGTTAAAAATTAAAACAAAAGATGTTCCCCCCTGAAAGTTTGTGCCAAAAACATGGGTGTGCATTATACATGGCAGAACACGGCACAGAACACGGTACCATCCCACGTTGACGGTGAGGGAGTGCGGGGTGAGGTGCTGAACGGGGCCAGCAGAGGAGTGCGCCGCGAAGAGGGCGTCCGGGACGCACAAGAGACTAGAGGACGGACAGGAGCTTCTAGGGGGGAGTTGGAAACACTGGAAAAGCTTGATCGGGTGAACTCTACACCTGGGGGAGGGGGAGGCAAAGCCATCTATGGAGAGAGAGGACTGGGGTACAAATAAGGTTGAGGAAGAAAAACAGTACATAAGGGCCCCTGGGAAATGTGATAAGGAACCAGTAAAAGATGAGTAAAAGGACTTGCCCCAGTACTGAGGACGTGAGTGGAGTCGGAAAACCCTGGGACTGATAACTGCAATGTGTCTTATCCATCCCTGTGTCTTCGGGGCCCAGTGTGGACACTTGATTCACAGCGGGCCCTTGAGAACGGCTAAGTTTCAAATGGAAGAATGAATGAATGAAGGGAGGAAGGAAGGAAGAAATAAGAGACCGTCAATCAGATGGCAGAAGTGTAGAAGCGGGAAACTGAATGAAGGCAGTGGGGCAACAGTTCAGAAAGGCAGTCGGGGAAGAATGTGTCCTGGGCCCTTTAAGTGGAGCCATCAGGTCTTCACTGGAGGGAACCCGGTGTCACTCAAGGTGAGGACAGAGAAGGCATGGCAGAAAAGTTGGTCTCCCAGCCCAGAAATGCACATCTGTGGTGAGACGCCAGTGTGATAAAGGTTGGCAATGAAGGGCCCAGATGGTGACCTGATCCAGCGCTGGTCGCAGCCCTCTGGACCATGTCCTTCCTAGTGCCAGCTCTGGAAGACCCCCTGGCGTCCAAGTACAGGGGCCTGTACAGCACTGCTAGGGAGCAGCTCAAACCTGGGGGCAGCCCTGGGACCCAACCAAGAGACCACAGGGCCTTGAGGCAGCAGGCTGGGCTGGTGAGGACCCACATGCCACTGGCCTGGCCTGGCCTGGACCTGCACCACAGTCCTGCCCTTCCCCTGAATGAGGCTGAGAGAGGGACTTTCTTCGGGTTAAAGACAAAGCCAGAGGGAGTCACCTTCAGAATTGGCTCACTGCCCCCAACAGCCCCCTGGTACTGGGGCACACCAGAGGGAAGGGCCCAGGACACATGGCGGGTGCTTTCCAGGACAGCGAGCAGAACATAGGCGTGTGCGGTAAGGGTACTAGGAAGGGGAATGTGTGGAATTTAACCTTGTGTCAGGAATGAAGCTCAACCCATCCAGCCCTGTGCCCTTCACCCTCACAGGAGGGGGTGTTCCAACCCGGAGAGGCACCTTGGGGAGCCTATCTGGGCGCGGCTGACTGGGCACAAAGGCAACCGAGCTGTGGCAATAAGCGCCACTTCACAAGGCCAGAACAAGCACTGAGAGCCCCCGCACTCCATCTGAGCTGCCCTCACCATCGTCTGCCCTGCTCACTGCCCTGCACGTTTGTGGCATGGGTCTCAGTAAAAGGTAAGACAGAGCAATGGCCACACTGACACAAACGCTGAGGATTTTCTGCGCGTCAGGCACCCAGCCAGGCACCGTGGGGAGACAGCAATGGGTCAGACACAGGCCCTGCCTCTCAGGAGCCTGTCGTGGGCGGTTGCACTTCTCAGACCCAGGTGCAAGGGGCTCACCAGGGATCTTGTTAAACTGCAGATTCTTATTCAGAGGCCGCATTTCTGACAAGCTGTCAGGTAATGCTGGTGCTACTTGGGTGACCAGGACGTAATCCTGGTGCCCAAAGATCGTAATCCAAAGAAAAAAGTATGTCTATTATTTTTGTAAAGAGATGTAAAACCATAGGAATAACAACGGTATCATTTTATCCTGAAAATGGCCATAAAATAGGCAGCATCGTCACTTGCAAATTTTATATGAATTTTATGTTCATGCTTCCTGCACCTTCTCACTTTGTCACAGTCCTTCTGCGTGGGGTGGTGGGGAGGGGGAAATGCTTCTGTGAAGCAGCGTGTTTAACGTGCCAGGAGGGAGGGCCCAGCTCTGCCGCCTTCCATCCCCAGGGACTGGCAGTCAGTCTGAGGCGCAGGGGGCGGCGGGGCTGGGAGGCAGCTGTAGGCTAGTGTTTCCCACGGCCAGGAAAAACACACTGCCGCGTGGTGAGGTTAAGGATGCAGACTCTGGGAGCAGACAGTGAGGGTTCAAATCCTGGTCCTCTGCTTACTGCCCTGGAAAAGGTACTAACGCTGTCCATGCTTCAGGCTCCCTGTGTGGACACAGGGTTGTCGGGAGGGCGTCACGAGATGACACAGGTAAAACACCCAACACGGCCAGAGGGGGTGACAGAAGCTGCAGACACACGTCGTGTTCAGTGAGAGGCAGTGTGGATTCTCCGTGGCAAACACACACACGCCCCACTTTGTCTACGGTGGGCAGGGGCCTGAACCCAGGTCACCTGGCTCTGCACACACCAGCAGGGCACTCTGGGACAAGTCACTTCCCTTCCCGGGGCCTCCGTTCCTCCACCTGGTAAATGGATTAATCAGCCCCAGAATCCTTTCTTGTTCTGAAAGCCTACTGTTCTATGACCGGGGTGACCACCAAACTCCAATAATTAATGTCTCTTTAAATTAGTACCAGTGTGAGTACAATGTGGATTTTTTTTCCAGTTACTTGTTTTTGTTCCAAAAACCCATTTCCAGGTACCCACAAAGCCCCCCCATTTGTGATGAGCATTTCTGTGAACCGCAATCCGTGTGTGGGGACAACCTGACAGCCCAGGATGGATGCGGCGAGGCCGCTGTGACCCTCGGGCTCACCGTGACCTTCTGGCGGGGGCTGGTTCGTGCTCCCAGGCCTCTGAGAGTCTCACCCTTGGGCTGTGGTGATGACTCATGAGCACTAAGCACAACACAGGAAAGGGACACCAGGACAGCTGGGTCTGTAACCTCCCCCACCCCAGGCTAGCCCAAGGCAGTGGCCTCCCTCACCTGCGTTTCCTTTGCTGCACACAGGCCTCCTGCAACTCTATGCTGCCCCAATGACGCAGAGAAACCCTTCTTGACTTCTTAAGCCTCTCCTTACTCTAGGGCTGCCCAGGCCAATGCACAGGAGCAGCTGCATTAGAGGTCGTGTATATAAATGGGACACACCCGAGCAAGATGTGCCTGGCCTTCCGCCCACCCAAACGTGCAGCCTGCCCTGGCTGCCTGGCATCTCCGCACAGCTGGCTGCACTGCCCGCCCAGAAGCCTCACAGCTAGCCAAGCCATCGTGCTGTCTTTGCTTTTTTCTCTTTTGTTAAGAAAGGGAAAAAATCCACAAGCAAACTGTCCTCCTGACAGGCCAGCTTGGATCACAGTCATGCTGGGCTGGACCAAGGAGTGACATTACCAGGACGTTAGCAAAGTCTGGTGCAGAGAATAAGCAACTTCTCAACAGTGGCCTGGAATCTCAGCTGCTCCTCTGGGCCTCAGTCCTGGGATGGAGGCTCCTTCTTGGACTCTGGCATGCAGGGGGTCTCAGCAGATTAGAGACTGCAGGGGAGAGTCTGTGCAATTCCCATGGACAAGCACAGCAGGTAAGAGAGAGGCTGAGGAGTCAGGCCTGGGCTCCCTCCGGTTGCCCCTTCTAGAGGTGGGGACTACAGCTAGTGACTTAACTCTGAGTTGTGCTCATCCGTAAAACCGAAAGAATGCAATGTTTTATTACGGCTCTCCTAAGGCTTACGTATGATACTCTATGCCAAGTGCCAGGGGCGAGCCTGGCACAATTATTAATTCAAGAAATACTTAGTGAAAAGCTACCACGCTAGATACCCTTCTATCTAGGCCCTGGGAGACAATACCAAGGAATAAAGACAACTGATTCCTGCCCTCTTGGAGCTCAGTGTCAGAAAGCGGGTGGGGTGCAGGCGGACCACACAACAAGCAATCAGGATCCCAGGTCAGATGGGATGGGGTGGCACAACGGCAGGGAGCTTTGAGACCCCAAAAGAGGCTCCTCACCCAGTCTTGGGGACTTCCAGGAGGCTTCCCGGAGAAAGTGGTACCTAAGTCCAGACAAGAAGAGTTAGGCAGGTGAAGAGTGGAGGTGGCAATGAGAGAGCCCAGCACTGCTGAAGACGGGATGGGCAGTGAGCAGGGGCAGAGAGGGAAGGGTCCAGTGAGGAAGGGCAGGGAGGCTGGCCTTGAGGCTGAGCGTGACAATGGGGTTTGAGCAAGGCAGCTCCTGTGTGAGGAAGGTCCCTGGCTAGGGTAGCGTGGCTTGGAGGAAGCAGGGCTGGGAGAACAAGACAGGCGGGAGGCTGCTGCAGTGACCAGGGGAGCAGGGTGGTGCTGAGTGTGGGGGGATGCAGCCCCCAGGTGACACTCAGCCGGCAGGGGACCGGGCCAGAGGACTGAGGGACATGGGGGATGAAGGAGGGTAAGGAGCTCCGAGCTGGGGTTTCTATCTTGAGCGCTCTGGAAACGGCATACAGGGCAACAGCTACTTTAATCGTGATCCCTGACTTATACAGGGACGCTGGCCAGTCCACTCACCCGTCAGGGCCTCATTCTCCCACCTGTGCAACCAGGAGGCCTTCCCAGCTCACATATGCTGTGGCTCTGGGGTCCTTTCTCCAAACACAGGACCGGGCTGGGAAGATGGAAAAGGGGACAGTGGCGAGATGCTGGGCTGTGTGGTCCATTCAGATGCCACCTTCTTTCCAGACGACTGGGAACAAACTTGTCTCTCCCCTGCCCCTTCTAGATGGCAGCCACACTGCCCTCACTCCTGGTGAGGTGTCCCAGAGCTCTTCCTCTGCCTCCCTGCCGTGTCATGCCAGCTGTCCCCTTCACTCAGGAAACGCATCCCCGAGTCCCTCCTCGGATCTGTCCAGCTCAAATCTATTCTCCATGCCTTGCAGACAGTTCAGAATCTCTGCCGTGCCTCGGGGGCTCGTACAAAGGCAGAAAGCAATCAGAACTCTCTCCCTCTCCTCACCTAGCACTCTATTCAGGTGTCCGCACAGGCGAGCCTGCGGCTGCGTGGAGCCGGCAGAGCACTGGAGGGAGAAAATCCTGCCCACGCACACAGGGCCTGTGGCTTCCCGCTCTGCGGGGCGGGGCTCTGGGGCCTGGGCTTACCCAGAACGACCAACTGGGGTTTGAGTGAACGTGAGGAGTGGAATTTAAAAAAAACAGGTCAAAGTTGACATTAAAATTAGATGCTAGTCCGAGCCACTACCTGAGGAAAAGAACTGGAACCCTCTGAAACAATAGCGGTTGTCTGGCACCAGTGCTGGAGCCACCCTCCTTCTGGAGCTGCTGGCAGCCCTTCCTCCTCGGGGGCTCCTGGCTGCACTCTCTCAGCCTGTCTCCTGTGGCAGCTCAGCTGCTGGACTGCCGCCTGAGAAGAAGGGCCGTGGCCGGGACAACACCCAAAGGAACGAGACTCTATCTTCACCCACCCACGCCCATGGAGGCCCTCATCCCACAAACCTCAGGGCCTCCGAGGGCGTGGGGTTCCGAGCTGCTCTGCTCTCTGCCCCATGCGCAGCCCAAGGGTTGTCTTGCTGGGGAGGCCACAGTTTCCGACTAAGTCTCAGCCTGAGGAAGAGCAAGAAAAAATCTCGGCTGTGGACACTCCTTGGGACGGAGGCAAAGGAGAAAAGAAATCCTCCCAGCAGAGTGGGAAAACCGGCACTGTGCTTAAACCCGCATCCACGCCCCTGGCCCAGCAGCGTCCTCTACACTCCCCACCCCTATGGGGCCTCCACCTCCTCAGAGTCACCTGGCTCCTTGCCCAGGAGCTACAGACACCTGTCCACACGCACACAGACCAAGAGTGGCCCCACCAGGCCTCCTTGTGGCTCATTCTGTCCAGACACAAATGTGCAGGGTTGCTGCCACAGAATGTGACTGGCGGACTCATCCCCCACACACTGTTCAGAGCCAGACCCCCTGCGGGATCTTGGGAAACTTGTACCAAGCTAAGCCCTTCAAGCTTCATACCCGTCCGCCTCCTCAGAAGGGCATCCCAGGTATTGCACAAACGTCTCACTGAGCGAGCTCCGAGCTAACCACCCGTCCAGGCAGCTGTGTCCCTGGATGTGCGGCGACTGTGCAAGTGTCAGTCACGCCGTCTCCACGCCGTCTGCTCTTCCTCACGGGCGGGAACCATGCGGCTGCACCGTCAGGGGCCCTCTCTGCACAGACTCGATGCTCCTGTGCAGCTCTGCTCAGTCGGCCTCCGGGAAGGTTCCCTCAGCTAACCTGCCCTTCCTCCTCTTCCCCGCTCAGCCCCGCTCACCTAACGGCTGTGCGGTGAACTTCAGTGCTTCTCCAACTTCACGTGCACCCCACGGTTGTGAGGGGCAGGGTTCTGCACTTCTGACAAGCCCTTGGGTGATGCGATGCTGTGGCCCAAGGTCCCACTTTAGGTGGGGGGGGGGCGGGGTACAGGAAGAGGGAGGCCTCTAACTCAGTCGAACTGTATCCTGGTGCCAACTCCTCGGGAACCAACCATCACACCTCAGCAGACTGCCGTGAGGGTGACGTGAGGGGAGGTGGTGCAGGACGGTCCCTGAAGCAGCGGCACTCACAGATGCAACTTCTCTTCCTTTTGCTTTGGTTTTCTCCCTGTAATAGCAGGGAACGTGACACCTCTCAGAAGAGAGGTGCTGCCAGAGAATTAAATGAGATAACACAGAACCCCGTGGTGCATGGCAGGTGATGGATGATGAGTTTTCCTTCCTTCTTTCTGCTGTGCGGTCCTGGGTCTAGCATATAACCTGCGCCCCATATGGTCAGTCAGGGGCAGGCCCCCCTGCCTTTAGACCAAGGGTCTCCCTCTAGTTCTGAGTGCTTGTGCCCATGTTGCTGGGGGAAGGCGTTGTTCAGGTCATGCTGACAGGCAATTCCTCAAGTCACTTTGGTACTTGGGTACTTGTGCATGAGCAAGGACACCTGCCAACACGTGGAAGGAGGCACAACAGAGCAAGGGCCTGCAGGCAGCAGCCAGCCTGGAGAATCCTGGCTGAGGCCCCAAGCTCTGCTGCCCCTGATCGTTGGCCGAGGCATCCTTGCTGAAGAGACCCGGATGTTCCCACTTGGTGAGTCCGACTCTCATTGAAGGTCAGCAGCTCAACAGAAGACAGCAAGGTGCTTTCAGAAGCTACATTAGCCAGTCTGGAAAAGACCACTTATCAAAACCTTCCCTTCTCTGCCCCCTTCCTTAGCCTGTAGGTACTCAAGTAGCTACAGAGAGGGTCTTTCTCATTCTGAGAGAGAGGCTAGGGGCTCAGGAGACCCAGCTCAATACATGATATTTAGCAATGTTGCTTCTAGAATCTAAAGCAAAGGCCAGAGGAGAATTAGACTGACGGCCAATCCATCTTCAGCAGGCGTTTATTGACAGCCAGTCTGCACTCTCGCCTTCTTTGCCCTGCACACACATAATAAAGCAACCCCCCTTTCCGTTAATCATAAAGTTATGCCCTTTCACCATACTTGTAGGGGGCACCTGCTGAGACTGGGATCACCTAGGGGAGACTGGGGGATCCCTCTGGCATGGTCCCAGTCCACATGTAGCATGGAGGGGCACAGGGAGCCAGAGAAGGGGCACAGTAAGTGATGGTGACGCAGACACAGGCTCAGGTGCTCCGAGTGGGACAAACACTGTGATCCTCAGGAACCACACTCTGTTCCCACAATGCATTCCCCCAACATACGTACATGTACACACTCGTATGCACACATGTATTTCTTCTGCCTTCAGAAACAAGTCCAACTTTCCAGCCAGTTCTGCATCCTCCTCTCTTCAGAAAGAGGTACAAATTTACAAGGAAGCCATTGCTTCTCCAGTCCCAGCCCTTCCTTCCCCTCGCTCTGATAACATTCCGAACGCTATTTAACAAGTAAGGTTAAAGTTTCTTTCTTTCTTTTTTTTTTAGTCCTCACCTGGAGTTATGCTTACTGATTTTTAGAGAGGGGGCAGAGAAAGAGAGAGAAAAAGAGGGAGGGAGGGAGGGAGGGAGAGAGATCGGTTGGTTGCCTCCCACACATGCCCTGAGGGGAAATGGAACTGGTAACTTAGGTGTGTGCTGTGACAGGGAATCGAACCCGTGATCTTTCAGTTTATAGGATGATGCTCCAACCGACTAAGCCACACTGGCCAGGGCGAGGTTTATTTTAACTAGCAATTAAATGCAGGACACAGAGGCAAGTTTTGTAAAGCTTGGTTTTCATCAAGGATGACTTTTCTTCTGTGGGTTTACAAAAATGAGAATCTCGAGTGAAACTGGAGGCATCCACATAAACAGTGAAGCCCCCTCAGTCCTCCAAACTGAAATGGAATGTGAAGATCTGTTCTGTCCGAGGTTAGAAAGAATTCAAACTCACATGATTTGTTTCCATATTTAAAAACAAAATAATGCAAAAGTGCTAAGATTGTGCTGTGCTCTGCACACCTCCCAGTGCAGGCTCCACCCATTTTTACCTTACCTGGACCCCTAAGAAGACCTTCCCTGGGCACCCACCTTATGGGGTTTCCTACTTCTCTGCTCTCGTCTTCAGAATCACAGGAAATGCAGGCAGGTTCATTTCTCTCTGCCCCTGGGGCAGTCCAGTCCCCTATCTTAGAACAGCGTGGCTTCAAGCTGGAGACAGCCTGTGGAACTGTTCTCAGTGCTGAGCTGGTTTCAATGTAAAAATACTACACACACACACACACACACACACACACACACACACACACACACACAGAGCTGATATTTATTAAGTGCTTCTTCCATGCCAGCCAGTGTTAAAACAGTTTATACGAGCGACCCCATTTCATCCTCCCTGCTCTGTGAGCAGGTTACAATGGCAGGGATGACGGCAGCCGCTTAGACAGCAGCAGGTGCCGGCACATGTATGCACTGCTGTGAGCGCTTTACACACGGACTCAATCACTCTCCACACACTGGTGAGGCAGGCATGACAATGTCTCCATTTTACAGATGAGGAACCTGAGGCTTACAGAGGTAACACAATTTAGCCGAAGCCACTAGGCTGGTAGGTGGTGAAGCCTAGGTTTGAACACAGGCAGCCTGGGCGCAGAGCCCCTGTTACAACACGGTCCCCGCTGCCCCTCAGTGCAGTGAGCGCCCTGTGAACGCCGCTCTAGGACGAGCACCCCTGAGCATCTGCTTTGCCAGGCTGCCCTGCTGTTCCCTCCAGCCCGTCCTGGCCCGCAGGGGAGCGTGGGTGGGGGGAAACCCGTGCACAGATTCCCTCATACAGAGCAGTCGGGTCGAACAGAAAGAGCACTTCAAACCAACTGTTCCAGCCAGAGAAAGATCAAGCTAATTGAAGGAAATCAAGAAAGGCCCCTAGAGAGTACAACTTCAGTGACGAGCAAGAAGGAAGGACCAAGAGCCCCAGTGGGGCGGGGGTGGGGGTGGGGGTGGAGGGTTAGGGAGAAGCTGTGCTCCAGGGCCGAGCCACAGCGAAGAGTGGCAGAGGAGACAAACACTGTGTGTCCACTGACGTGAACCATCTAGAACGAGCACATTCAGAGCCAGGAAGTAGACGAGAGGGCCGGGAACTGAGGAAGGCGGGGTGGGAGCTACTGCTTAACAGGTGCGGAGTTTCCGTTTGGGGGATGCAATGTTCGGAAACAGTGGTGACGGTGAGTGGTGATGGTTGTGAATGGAATGCGTGCCAGTGGCTGTACACTTAAAAGCAGCCAAAACGACACATTTTATGTTACATATATTCCACCACAATAGAAAATGAAGGAGGAGAAACAGCCACTGGGTGCAGACGCTGGCAAGATCTCCGGGGACCCTGTGCACCACCCTGCCACCGAGCTCGGGGGCCGAGGTGAGCCCCTTCTTCCCTTTGGGCCCGAGAACTGGATCCCTTGTGTGTCCAGATAGAATCAACAGGCTGAAAGCCTGGCTGGCCGCCTGAATTCCCAGCCACCTGCTCACGGGATCCCTCCATGGGCCTCTCTGCGGTCTCCAAGCCACCTTGAGGTCCCCAGTCCCCACAGGGCTGCGGCCTTTCCTCTTCACTCGCTGCTTCAAGCACAAGCTGCTCTGCAATCACAATTTATCTGTTTTCCAAGGCCGTGGACGCCAGAGGAATTTATCTGTTTTCCAAAGCTGTGGATGGCAGCAGCATACTGTATAATTAACATGGAATGTTCCACGGGAGCGGGAGCCGAGGACATGTGGGACAGAGGTCAGCTTCTCAAACAACAATCAGTTTCTGTGGAAGGACTGTTTTCTCCTCTCCTTCTCCCTTCCCGAGAGATTAACATAACAAAACTCTGAGAGAGAAGGAAATAAACCTGTTTGGCTTCACACGTACAAAGCAGACCTCAGCAAAGGTGCATGGCCTCACATATGGGACAACAGCTGGCTGGCTGTCTCCATCGCCAGCCAGGGCCCATGACCACAGACAGACGCATTTAGCACACACCGCTGAAGCGCTCACCGACCCAGCACTGCCACCGGGGCCTGCACCGTCAGACTGCATTCGGTCAGGTCAAGCTGCTGAAAGAGAAATCTGTTACTTACAATCAGCTGGTTCACAAGCCCCTTTCTTGCACAAGGTAGAAAACCATAACCATCTGATGAGGAATTAAAATGCAACAACCGTATCTAAAGTCTTGTTTGGTGTAGAGGTTCTTAAGAAAAATTTCTGTTGTCTAAGCGTAGCTTGGTAATATTTGGGATCTGTTTCTTGCTGGGCATAAATGGGAGTGGGAAGAGAAAAGTCTGCTAGTCTATAGATAAAAACAAAAAACAAAAACAAAAATAAAAGGAAGACATGCAGCACGAAGAGCAGGAAGAAGGGAAGGAAAGAATGGAGAGAAGAGCCGTTCCCAAACAGAGCAAACTTAAAAAAAAAAAGAAAAAGAAGAAACATTAAAAAGAAAAGGAGGGAGCACTTGTTCTATAAATAAATAAATAAATAAATAAATAAATAAATAAATAAATAAATAAATAAAATAAGGAGGGGATGGGACTAAATAAGGTACCAAAAGAAAAGTCTGGAAGGATGTGGAAATTCCAACTCCTACATAAAGCCTTCCAAGATCTTGCATCGGAAATTAATCTCCCCACTGTCCTTGGTCCCAGGCTATTGCTCCTTGCAAGGAGTGGTCCAGCCATGCCTGTCCCTCCCTCGCCGATCAGCCTATGGACCTATGATGGACAGATGAACAGGGCTGGTTTCCTATTCATCTCTGAACCTCCGGCCTGCAACTAGCATGGGGTCTTGTCTCAGAAAGCATGGCCTATATGAAACGGAAGTGGATTACAGGGGGGCATTTTGACTGCCAAGACAACCAGACAGTGATTTAGCTAGGACAGGGTCAAGGTACAAAACCTGTCCCTGAAGGCAAATATCCAGAGTCTGCTGCCCTGACATTAGGGTGACGCCATGCTCCTCACTGCCTATAAGGTTAACTCGAACTCCTCAGCACAGCACACGAGACTACCCTCTCGCCCCACAATCTGGCCCAGCCCCTGCTCCCAGCACCTCCCCCTGTGCTCCATCCAGATCAAAGTAGCTAAGTCCCTGCACGTGCCACCTGCATGTGCTGCTGCCCCTCTTGGCTGGCTGCAGTGTCCTCTCCCTTCCTGTCCACCAGAGACTTCTCTTTATTAAAAGTTAGTTCAGAGGCCACATCCTCGGTAAAGTTCTTTCCTCCCTCCTCTTGTCCCTGGACACTTCTTGACTGTGATGTTTACGATCATACCGTGAGCCTCTCTGTCCTAGTAAGCTGTGAGTCCCTGGAGTCCAAGGACCGAGTCTTTTTATATCTGAATACCGGCTGCCTAGCCCAGTACCTAGCAGAAGGAGGAACTCAAACCCCACTCAGCCTCAGTGAGGCAGCCGCGGAGCCCCTCACAGCATATGACAATGAGGTTGCAACCAACAGCTACCAAACTATCTCCAGAGCATGCTGGGCCGCTTGCCAGGGCAGTGCCGCCCTTTTGGAGCCTAGACATGAACCATCAGACTGAACATAAGCTACTTAATTCATTCACAGCAGAGAAAAACACTGTACGCCTACGGTCGCCTTCACCAAAGACGCCCAAGTCACACTGGTGAGACACAGGCCCTGGCAGGTCAGCACGGAAACTCGCAGGCATCGCCACGGCAAGACTGGTCAAAACACCGGCCAAACACCGGCTTTTGCAAAACCACTGCCTTCCCTCTTATTAATTTTTAAGTGCATACAACTTGTATCTGCTTTAAGTTAGCATTTTCGAACATTAATGAGCCCCTGGGACACTCCTTTTGTACTCTACACATTTCATTGGTATTGGATTAGATTTGGTAGTTAAATATATATTCTTGATTAACATGTTTTCTGCACAAAAATGAGAAGACCCGGTCCTTCGTTGAGATGATGTATATAAGACTGGGAGTGTCAGCAAGCCTGCCTGGACTGTTTCCTAAGACTGAGGCTGGAATGAATGTTTTCTGATCCTGCCTGTTTTTCATATCTCTAAGGAATGAAAGGCTGGACCTGACAGGGAGCATGGAGCTCACGCCGGTGGCTGGCAGTGCTGCGGGCGGAGGCAGAAGGGGCGCTGGGGCCCTTCCTATGCAGAGAGGACAGTCTGCTCAGGACGAGAGCCTGGGCTTCAGTGCCCACCGTCCGGAGGGTTAGCCGTGGGAAAAAGCGGGGCGCAGAATCGCAGCCACCTCCACAGTCAGTGTTCATGTGTATTCACCATTTCTGGGGTTGTTGGCGGGGGTGGGCCTTAGTCGGGCATTTTCAACCAGTATGCCACAAGAATTTTTAAAACTTGCCATCCCTGACTATTTAGTCAGGGGCACTGACCTCTTTTCCCTGCCTCTGTCAAATAAAAAAGGGACAACAGCCAACACAACAGCCATCCAGTATGAATGAATCAAAATTACACCTACCTCTTTTGTCAATCGGCAAAAAATATATTTTTGGGTGTACCGCAGAGTTCTAGTAATTAGTTTATGTGTGCCACAACATGAACGGTTGAAAATCGCTGACACATGCTCAGCCCAGGGAGAATCAATATGGGGAGGGGAAGAGAGAGGTTAAATTTAACAAGGAAAATGTTCTTTGCCTTTTAGAGGCTTTTAACATCGACATTGACATCTGTGTGCCTTTACCCAGACTCAGATAAATGAGAGAAGCACCATATTCTTTGAGATCTCTAGAATCCCTCAGGGGTGAGAATGCAGGCACAAGAAATATAATTCAGGACTCGGGCCACCAAAAAAAAATAGAGAAACAATGTGATCCTGTCGAGTGACCCAACCAAACGGCATCCTGCGACCTGCCAGCACAGAAGGGCGTCCCTGCACATTCGCACAGGGAGGGGGGGCAGGGCCAGTGTGCCTGACATCCCGCCAACCGGCGTGCTCACCCGCAGCACAGCACCCCCAGCAAAGGCACCAACAGACGAGGCTCCACAAGCCCTTGCTTCAAGTCTTGTTTGGGATTCTGGGCTCATTTCCCTAGAAGAATTATCTCCTTTGCAAGGCAAGGAGAAATGTTACTCTTTTCTCTTTTTTGTATCTGTGTGAGATGATGGATGTTAACTAAACCTATTGTGGTAACCCAGTTCACAATACATGTCAATCAAACCTTTATGCTGCACACCTTAAACTTTCACAGTGATGTATGCCAGCTATTTCACAATAAATGGAAAAACAAAAACAAAAAACCTATCTCCTCACAGTGCCCAGGCTCCATTTCATATATTAAACACAGAGGGACCTAGAGTTTGTAACGGGACCAATGGTGAAAAGAAAGGGGAGGAGCACATGCCCTGGATGCAGAGTGGTCAGCAGGAACGCTCTGGGCCGCCCTCCACATTAGGTGGCCGTGAAGAATCTGTGCATGTGTGTGTGTTTGTGGGAGAGTGGGTTCAGGACAGAAAACTGAGGCCCCAGAAACATCAGCATGGGGAAGCGAATGAAAGACAAGGAGAAGGACTAAGTAGGGGTGATGGTTCTGAGTCCCAAAAACCCCTTGGTTGAAGTCCTTCTCCCTAAAGAGACTCCTATCCCAGGTGGGAGCCAAGGCCAGTGGTTCCCTTGAGAGCAGGAGAGGGGGAGCAGGGCAGCAGTCAACTCCCGCTACTGCTCAATGGGAAAGGACACTGTGACTCAGCTGTCCAAGTCATAACTGAGGAACAGTGTGCATAACCACGTGTTCACTGAGCAGTGACCACAAACAACCTCCAGTGCCCAGAGGGCCGGGCAGTAATGCAAATGGGTGATGCTTGGGCAATACAGGGCCACCCAAGTTACGGAGCCCTAGAGAGTAGGGGCTCCTGAAATGGGCTGCCACTGCATGGTGGGCCGTGGAGAGAAGGCCCTTGGTTAATCCAGACCTCTGAGTTTTAAAGGAAAGCTATGAAACAGCCTGATTTTAAATGCTGGCAACTAATAAACATTAAAAAAAAAGTTACCAAAAACAAGCAAACAAACAAACAAACAACCCACTCTTCTACCTGGTCTGTGGAATACCAGTTTGCAGACTTGTGAGAATAAACTTACCCTTTGGTCCCCAGATCTAGCAACAGACCATGAGTGCATGTCCACGATGCAGATTTGGAGCCCCCCCACCCCCATCGACCACAGCAGAGTCCCCCTGGGAGAAGGCCCTGGAGCTTGTATTTTGAGAGGTTCCCTCGGTGTTTGTGATGTGGCTGCAATGACATTTGGGAACCCCGAGCTACTTTGTATTACTTTTCTTGTATTCACAGGTATAACCATTCACTATTGTCTCATACCTCTGGTTCACGATAAAATAATACTATAAGAATGATAAAGTAGTAACATCACAAAATACAGACCATGACTTCTAAAGCAACCAGGGAAAAGACAGAGGTCAACATGTCAGGGACCTGGGACGCAGCCGGTGCCCCACATGTAAGTTGTGTCTTATCTAAAAGACTTACGAGACTTTAATATTCTACTCCACAGTACACCCATGCACTCACATATCAACTTCCCCCCACTAAATCCTTGAGTCAGGCCGACTCTTCAGGAAGATGTAGTACCTGTGACTTGGAGAACCTCAAGGCCTCCCCAAGCTCAAGGGTCCCCAGGACCAAAAAGTGTGAGAAGCACAGACATATCTAGATAACAACTCACTGCGTTTGATTTGAGCCTCAGGGCAAAATGCTACATGAAGTCCAGGTCGGGAGGCTCATGCACAAAATTATTTAACAGGCTTCTATTTAAATTTCTGCTCTAAAAAACAGACGTGTGTTTGAGAAATCTGTTACACGGGGCAAAAATTATGACACAGTAACAAGAAATCACCCTTTAACAACACAGGCTTAAAAGGTTAATGGCTCAAGAGTGGTTTACTTACAGTTTTTACAAAAAGAAGCAGTCAAAGGAAATTAGGCAATGAAATTGCCGTGACGGCCCTGCTCATCTTGGTGGGGAGGCCACCTGGGGCTCCCTGTGCTGCTCTGTGGTATGAGCAGCTAAGACTCCTCCGGAAACTGCAGGCCCTCCGGGACGCTCTAGCCAAGTGCCTGCCCCCATGGCCACCCACAGGCCACAGAGCAATGATTTGGAGATCTGTTTCAACCATCCCCGGGGGCTGCGGCTCAGTGAGAGATGTGGGCACTGTAACACGACCCTACAGGCATTCTAGCATTGTTGGTGAGGTCTGAGGCAACCAGGTATTCTCAGCAGCACTCAGCTTACTCTGGCCTTTGTTGGTGACACTGCCATCTGTCACCAACATTTAAAGTTACACCTCCTGTTGTCCCACCTTCTCTTCCCTACTACCATTACTTCTTAGGGAGCTGAAAGCCTTACTTTTCCCCAAAGTATTTACATTTTAACAAATATGAGAATTTCTGATTAATCTCAGGCAGCATTTCACTGATGTTTAGTATTTAACTATTAATTTTGAACTTCCTAAATGTTGATTACTACAGAAAAGTAACGCTTTAAATTAGTTGTGGGCTCTTTGTGTCAAAATGCCCAATTTGTTATCATTAATAAAGTGATAATCAAACAATCAATGAAATGCCATTATCCCTCTAAGAAAAATGGTAAAATCTCTTTGTGGAAGCCATCACTCATTGATGGTCATGATGGAGAGATGCTCTTGCTCTCTTCTGCTCTCCCGCTCCACACCCAAGAAGCTTCTGGCCCAGCTTGGCTCCAAACACACCCTCTCTCTCAAGGGATTAAATACTTCCTCTCTCGAAGCCTCAAAATGGGGTCTAAATCTCATTAGGCTGGAACGTTCCAGAGTTCAGTGATTCTAAACTGTGGGGGGGAGGAGCCCAGAGGAGGTTCTGCCACCAGGCTGCAGCCCTGGATGCAACACAGGTGAGACCCCTGCTGGTGAGGTGTGAAACTGCATGCACATAGGAGGAGAGGAGAGAGCCATGCACTGGAAGGGTCTGCGGGAGCTTTCAGAAGAAAAGCTCTGAGGGTGGCCACCCAATAGAGTCAACAGGTGCCAGGTGCCAAGTCCTCTTTTTACTGTTCTTTCACCACTGTCTTCCCATTGCCACTTCTGCCTCAGTAATGGACAGGCTGGGCAACCCATATCCCATTAAAGAGACAGAACCTGACCATCAGTACCTACCCCCTCCTAGGCCTCTGCTGAATTCTCCAAATCATTTTAGGGGCAGGGAGTGTTGTGGGGGGTGGGGGGATAAGACCCAGGAGCCCTGGACATCTGGCCAGAGGTCCCAGAGACAACAGATAAACTGCCCCTGGAAGGTAATTAAATCAGAGGCTCCTCAGAGTCTTTTCTGTTGCTAACAAGATTAGAAAATAAAAATAAACCCCTGATACATGAGGCACCTCCCCGCTTTGCCTTGTGCAGAGTGTGTTTGCTTTGTTTTGCCTAGCACGACCTTCTATTTACAGCCTCACTTCAACAAGACTAAAAGCTTGCCTCCAAACGCCTTTCAAAAAACAAAACAGAACAAAACGGGGCGGGGGGCCCATCAAGTGTAACGGGGTAAAATTAACAACAGTGATCTCTCTCCTCCCCACCATTAACCCCTTCCCAGCGTCTCCCACCTCAAGGGTGAGAGTAAGCCCTGTCAGTCATTTGGCCCTCACAGCAGTCCTGTGGAGATGGCCACCTCCCCATCTCGTGAAGAATGTGGAAACCGAACATGGAGAAATCACCCACCAGCCACAGCTTCCTGCACAGCAGGCCCCTTCTTCCATGGCTGGCTGCCTGCCCATGCCAGGGGGTCCCTACACACAACCAACAAAACAACCCTGCCTGGGTGACACAAGTCTGACGCTCTTCCCCTCCCCCTCGGCGGGACCACCTCACGTCTGAGGTAAGGAGCACACATCCCTACCCAGCTGGTGTGGTTTTGCAGCCCTCCTCACACCACTCCCTGCGTGGGGGTCCAGGCCTGTATAGGGCGACCTGCCAGGTTGCCCTAAGTTGCCTGGGCGGCAAGTCCCAGTTCTGAGCTGGGCCAACCACGTCATATTGCTCTTCCATCCATTCTTGTTTTTCTTTATTAAAAATAACTGCATGTGAAAGCCAACCAGGCGTAAACATTAATTAGAAATGCAAACCAGTACATTTACAAAAACATGAAATTTGAGCCCTGACCAGTGGCTCAGTTGGTTGGGTGTTGTCCCCCAAACAAAAGGTCACCAGTCCAATTCCTCATCAGGGCACACGCCTGCGTTGCAGGTTCAGTCCCTGGTCAGGGCACTTGTGAGAGGCAACCGATCGATGTTCCTCTCTCACACTGATGCTTTTCTCCCCCTTTTTCTCCCTCCCTTCACCTCTGTCTAAAAACAAATAAAATCTTTTAAAAAAACATGGAATGTGAGCAAGATACAAAGAAATCCAAAAACTACGTATAATTGGAAGCTTTCTCAAGAACTTCCAGCTGTTATCCAACTGCTAAATCTAACTCCTGGTTCACCCATTTGAGACTTGGTAAAATATTTTTCCTTTCAAAATAATAAATTTGTTTGTAAAATATATTTTAAGTAAAAAAGCTGGAAAATCCTACAAACCACAAAGAAAGAATACTTACATATAACTTAATGTCAGTCTCTCTCTCTCTCTCTCTCTCTCTCACACACACACACACACACACACAGCTACAGCTCAGGGTATTTCAGCCCAGGAGAGCAAATCCAAAGATTGTCCTCTACAATGTACTACCATTACAGTCATTTCCCGCCAGGTGCTTATTAATAATAATAATTAACGCAGCTGCCATCTCGTGAGTCAAACAACCCGCATTCTCTTTAGTTCTCACAACAGCCTCAAAGGTACTATTATTATTATTATTTCTAATATATCAATAAGGCAGCAATGTCTCAGGGGAGAGAAGAAACTAGAAAACAGCACAGTCGGAATTTTAAATCTTGCCAGTCCCTCTGCCCCTAAATCTCGCACTCCCTGCTCACACCAGGCCCTTCCTCTTTGTTTTCACAGCTCGCCATCCGCAAGCAGGAGCACGGTATAAAAAAGGAAGACACGTGCTTTGTGCTTCCACGTGAGCAGCTGACACCCCGGCATCCACCTGCATTACCACTAAAATTCCTGTTCACCTGACCGCCTCAAGGAGCAGCTGGAGAAGGTGCTAATCACTAGGCCTGGTTCTCCCAAGGCAGAGGGAAGCAGGTGGTGGAGGGGGTGGTATGTGTGTGCATGCGTGTGTGCGTGCATTGGCCATCTTTGAGATTCCTTAGTTTGTAGAAGCAGAGCCAGGTTTCTGCCTTCATCTCACACAGTGGTCTTCCTGTGTGAGTGCGTCTGTGTCCAAATTTCCCCTTTATATAAGGATGTCAGCCATATTGGAGGAGTAACTCCTTATGCCTGTAATGATCGTGTTCCCAAATAAGGTCATATTCTGAGGTACTGGTAGTTAGGACTTCAACACACGAAATTTGGGGGGAAGGGACATGATTCAACTTGTAATAGTGGATGAGAGGTGGAGGGGAGTGGGGAGGGAAGAAGAAAGAGAAGGAAAGAGGGATGGGGAGAGGGCAAGAGGGAGGGAGGAGAGGGGCTCAACTGGACTCACCTTTGGGGGGCTGTGTGCTCCCTTGGGCTAGGACACTTCTCCAGCGGCAGATGTAGGATGGCACCCAGGGTTTCTTATGAAGGAGGCTCACCCGTCATTGTGAACATCTACAAGCAGTAGGTAAGGGGCATGCCGATTGTGACCAAGTTTGAACACCATCGAGCCATCACTGGCGCACCCACACTCCTCCATTGGTGGTGACTCTTGAATCATACATTGTCCCACAGAATTCTCCTGCCTTCAAGCTGGCAAGGCTGACAGATGGGCTTCCAATATATGCTGCCCTCCAAGAGTCTTGGGGCTCTAGAACCTGTTACAACGGAATGGAATTCTCACAGACGTAAACTCAACATATAGATTTAAAATAGAGGTGAGGTATCCTCATTCCACATTTCTGGGGTGGGGAGATATGTAAATATAAGACATCATTTGGTCACCCCAAAGGTGGAAGCTTACTTTAAAGAGAGTGTGCGTGCCCCATATGAGACGTGCACATGCAGATGGGCTGCAAACTCCTCAGGAACTCATTTCCTCTACAGTTTCCTTGGCATTACTGTCACTGCATAAATATTGTGCAAATGATGGGGGTGCTAATATCAATCAGTAAGTTGGTATATACTACATTGGCCGAAGTGAGAAAAAGATAGTTGTAATTATTCTTAAAACCAACAATACCCTTTCTAACCGGGAAGAGAATCCACAGACCAGAAAATGGAAACAAGGCTTGCTGACTCCTCAGGGAATTCAGGTTGGGGTCTGTGAACCATCACAGTTGAACACTGAGCAACGACAAACACTGGTTTACTGGCTGCTTGTGGGCTTTCCAGGCCCCAGAAGATTTGCCCACATGATCCACTCTTCGCTCTCCTGACACTGGTATTGCTCACCTGTGAGGCAACATGGGGCAAGGCCGACACACACACTCATCTCTCAGCCCCAGGTGCTGGAGGAGCCACATGAAGTGGTCAAGAGAACACGGGCTTCCGAGTCAGATCTGTGCTTCTGCTGTAGCCATGCCACTGACTAGCTGTGCCACCTTGGCCACATGCCGGTGGTCTTTGAGCTGTTGCTTCCTGTAAGGTGGTGATATTAATATACATCTATAGGCTGCACAAAGATTAAACAGCATTTTGTATGAGTAGCCCTTGCACGGAGCCTGGCCAGAGCTGGTCCTCAGCCAGTAAAACTTCCTGCCCTCCCTCCCTTCCACAGGCAGGATGGAGCCCTCTTAGGAAAAAAATCTCCATCTGATTTGGCCACAACTGTGGGGTTTAAAAAAAAATGGAGAGCCAGTGGGAGCTCGGAAAAGCCCCTACTCCCAGAACCATCTTGTGACAAGCAAAGTTCTCAGAGCTCATTTGGGGAAGGAGAATGTATTAGTACAGATTAATAGTTATTATGTGCCAGGCGCTGTTCTAAGAACTCTACATGCCTTAAAATAGTTGAATCCCACAAGAGCCCTGTGAGGCAGGTATTATCCTCATTCTCACCTAACAGATGAGGACGCTGAGGCACAGAGATGTTAAGTGGCTTGCCTAAGGTCACAGAGCTGGGACCTAGCTGAGCGGTGTGAATCTAGCACCTACAGGCTTAACCACAGTGCTATGCAGCCCTTTCTCAGAAATGGGTCTCTCTTTAACGGGTTTGGGTTTCCCCCTCCCTTTTATGGGTGCTTTACTTCACTTTTTAATCATACGATCCAAAAACATGTGTTGACACCTACTCTGGGAATACAGGGCTGCCTCGGAGGAAGACCTGCAGTGTCCATGGGGCTAACTAATGGGAAGGGAGAGGTGACGGCCAGGAGAAAAGGAGAGAAAGGTACTCTGAGTATTGAGATAGGGCAAGAGGGAGCTGCAATGGCTGCCGGTCAAGAAATGCTATTAGGAGGCGTGACTGAGCTGGCCACGAAAGACAGAGTATTTCTCAAGATGGAGATGTGTGAAAAGAAGCTCCCCACCCCCACCACATGGCAAGGGGAAGCAGGAGCAAAGGCGAGAAAGTGAACGGTTAGCACAGTGTCAGGGGACCATGACCGTCCAATCTGGCTGTGCACTGAGCCAGTCACGAAGGCCTCGGATGCCAGGCCCCGGGATCAGAGTTCAGAGCGCATGCCAAGGCTCCACCAGGAAGCAGGATGATGATCTGCTGCAGAACCACTTCTGAATTTTGCTCCGTACTGGTGTTGATGCCCCATTCTGCATGCTCTCCAGGAAAGCTCCAGGGAGTGGCCACCCAGCGCTCTCTCCATGCGGAGCGGAGCCCCGAATCCAGCTGCGCTGGTTTGCTTTCCCCAAAACTGAGGGGCCTGAGGGCCTAGGAGCGACTGCTGCCCGGAGAGCTGGGAGACACTGAGAATCATAAGCCTCCTAATTCCCTCCCGCATTTAATCTCTTCTCGTTTTATTCCATGTGATAAATAAACCATTTTGAGCACCTCCTCTGCATCAAATACCGTGCCAGGATCCGAGCAGGAGGCTGAGAGCGCTTTGGCCGGGGCACCCAGAGGACATGCCCTGCCCGGGGCACAGGAGCTTCTGAATCTCATTTCTCCTGATTACAAATCAGCCCTCGCCTCCCAGGCATGGAGCATCCAGCCAGTCCAGCAGCCACAAGCCAAATCACTGCAGCCTCCTGAACAGCCGTCCACACCCCCAGACTGACAGCCCTCCCACAGGCCCCTTGAGACCCAAATTACAGCCATTTCCTAAACACTTTCTCCCCAAAGCCCACAGGCATTCATGTTACACAACCATGTCATGAAAAAGCTCTCGCTAATCATAGTGCGGGAGGACCTCCTTTTGCATGTTTAATAACGAGCACCAGGATTGGACACGAAATCCTCATGACCCAGAACATACACCACCTAACGCTGAAGCTAGCACAGCCACACTTCCTGCCTCTCTGCTAGCTCGTCGCTCTGGAATCAGGTAAAACTAAGTAAAAATAAAAACACAGGGTGAGGCAAAGGCAAGCTTATGGTTGTGAGTACCGGAAACACAGTTTGTTCTTGCATTACAGTGTATTAATTACGTATTATTTCCCATACAAACGACTGTACACCTGCTTTTGCCCCACCCCGCACACAGCTTTTGGAGTACTCTGGAGAGCAGCAGAATCTTTCATGCTTAGAAGAGCAGAGACATGAAGCACTGTGGTCTCCTTGCTGGAGCCGTGGGGCCCGATCTGCTGGGGAGGAAGGACTTCCTCACAGAGGAGGCCGCAGCCTGCACAAGGTGCTGAAGCCCCTCTGGGAAGGCTCCGGGGCCTGGGCTCTGGGCAGGCTTTCCCTTGGGCTGAGTAGGCTGAATTTCAGAGTGTGAGTGCAGAATGCCCCCTCCCGTTTCCACCTGTCAAAACCCTACCTAACTGTGGTAGGTTCCCCACGAACCTTCTTCCCATCCTCCTCCTGTTGAGATTGGAACTGGGGCACTATGTTACGCAGGCTCCCAAGCTGGAGCTTGGCATGTTTGTCAGGAGCTGTCGATCAAATGTACATGATAAATGAAGGGAGGGGATGCAGCTTCTGGCTGTCAGTGCTAGTTAAGAAGTCATGGTCACCCTGAACCCAGACGTCATGCCTGGGTCAAAAAAACAGGGCAGTGGCGGCAGCTTCTTGTCCGAACTCTGTAGTCCCTGGACCTCGACTTCGGTGTCCACACTTCAGCTTCCTGAGAGCCCACAAATGTCCATGGGGCTGGTACCACTGCTTCTCTACAACCCAAGAGTCATTCAGCGGGCCCCGTCTAGCTGCCCTCCTCCACCCCAATAGTGTTGGAAGCCTCCCCTTCCCAATATTAAACCCCTTCTGCTTAAAAGACCTGGAGTGGTTTCTATTTTCTGCACTGAGCCCTGGCTGATAAACCACCTGGGTGAACCACGTAAGCTCGAAGGCCACGGGAGCCATGGCAGAAATGCCCGAGAGCACTGCTGCCATTTAAAGCAGCACCACGCCACTCACGCTGTGGACTAGGAAGTCCCTTGTGCAGTTTAAAGGAAGGCCCAGTGTGTTCTCACCTTGGAGCTGAGACAGAGGGAAGGAGACAAGGGGCATGCCTGAGCAGAGGCTGGGCTGGGATGGCAGAAGGTGCAGAGCAGGGGGGTCAACATTGGGACCCGGTTCAGTTACCTAGAAGGTGACTAGCAGTGTTTACCTAGACGGTGAGGGGTCTGATGGGAGAAGATCAGTGTGAGAACTGGAGAAGTGGAGGCGGTAGCTAGGCTCGAAAGAGATAGGTGGAAGCTAGGTGACAGAGCACAGGACACAGCAGGGAGCTGGGAGTCAGGCAGCTGAAGCATCACGGGTCTGCCGTGAATGGAGGGGGGATGGCTGAAGCAGGTTGTTTATTAGTGTTGGCCTGGTGGGGCATGAGGTCAGGAACGGGGAGAACCAACCGAATCTGGGTACACTGAGTTTTCTCCAACTGAGGTATCCCTGTCACCAAGGCAGATGGGTGCTGCATTCCTGGTACACCTAACATGTGCTAGGAGACCCCAAGACTAAGAGACAAGAACTTGTGCTAACATGAGCTGTCCTAGCCATACTATACTGGATCTACTGGTGCATCTAAATACTCACCATTGTAGCAAAATTTCTGAGCAAGTTCTGCTAGATTTTTTCCCCTCGCCATTCTAATCAGTGTGTTTTAAGCCAGTGCTCCTCAAACTTGAATGTACACAAGAATCACCCAGGGGGAGGAGGGCTCATTAAATGCAGAGTCTGATCGCACTAGGAGTAGCCAGACTTAAAGCTTCATAAACCTCAGTCAAGATCTGATCTTCTTACAGATGACCAAGGGCCACTCTGCCAGTATCTGTTCCCTACTTCTCAGATGAAGATTTCACATCAACTAGAGGTTAAGGACCTTGCCCAGTGTCACAAAAGGGAGAAGTAACAATAAACCAACATAACATCTTGTCAGCTCTCACCTGCTTATAGCTTCACCCCTACCCTGGGACCCTTGGGCGACAATGACTTAATTTCTCATTGCTATCTCGGAGCCAAGAGGAGGGAGAGAGCAGGGGATGGTGTGGGGGGAGAGAAGGGAAGGGTTGGGGTTGTCCACTGTCACCAGGACCAGGTAAAGACTGTTATGGAAACACACCCATGGCCTGCCAGCTGCCCCAGACTCCTGTGGGTCCCTTCCCCCAGGGATCCTGGGCAAATGACACAAACAGGCAATTCACGGAGGAGCGATGCAAACGGCTGATAATCATATGGAGCCTGAGAAATGAAAATCAAAGTAGCAATGAGATATGATGGTCTACCCACCAGACTGGCTAGCTCCAACATTGTTCTATGGGGAAGGGGGTAACGGGCACTCTCACCAACTGCCTATGATAATGGTAATTGTAGTGTTTTTTTTAAAACTGTCTCGAAACATCAAAAACAAAAACACTATATATACCCTTCATTCAGCTCAGCACTCTTCCTCATGGGAATCTATTCCTGGGAATTTATTCCTTGGGAATTAAAGCCACCGTTCGTAAGGCCACACACGCATGGAAGTAGTTTATGGACGTTTGTGGAGGCAGTTTTCTATAAATAAAAAACGAGAGACGGTGAATGCCAATCGATATAAGAAGGGCTGAATAAAATACATACCCTTCTTCCTATGGAATAAAATGAATGAAACAGGAGGTATACCAGCTGACTTGGAAGGATTTTTCTATGACATATTGATGAATAAGAGAAGCAGTATGCAGTAAATGTGATTAATATGACCCCATTTTTGCAAAACAATTACTTTTTTTAAAAGCTTGTACAGATATGTATGTGTTTATAAGTGTGTGCGTATAACCACATAATTTTTATAAGCATAGAAAAAAGTATGGAAAGACTCCAAGTTATTAAAATGAGTTATGTAGTGTGGAGCTCAGACAGGGAAACAGAAAACTAAACCCATGCATCTCCCTCCCTCTCTCTCTCCCATTTTTGCCTGATAAATAATGAATAATGAAAAGGTCACACGCTGGGGAGTCCAGCTCTCCTCCAGTCCATGCTTCCAACTCTCGGGGCTGCCGGAAGGGAAGACCTGCCCTCTGCCATACGCCTGTCCGCAGCACACTTCTCCCACTGCCTGCAGGGGTCAGTCTGTCAGGGAGATGTTCCACAGTCTCTCCTCTCTCGAAAGTCCTCAGAATACCCTCCAGCTGTGACAGCCGAGCTGTACTCAGCTCTCCCTCAAACCACGGATAGGCCCCTGCTGCTGCCGCCATCGTCACTGTCACTGTCATCATCATCACCAAGGGAGGGTAAGGCTGGGCCTTGTGTTGGGGGCGGGGTCAGGGGCCTCCTCTTTCCCAGAACCTCTTCATCCTTTGGGATGCTCACCCCCCCAGCCCCGTTCTGGACTGTTTAGCTGTCTCCAAAGGACACTGAGGAGGGCACGATCACAGGTCAACAGGTGTACAGGGAAACGGTCACCTTATTCCCCACTCAGGGCTGGAGCGGCCGTTCCCTGGACCCCACCTCACAGTCTCCTCATCAGAGAAACACAACTTTCCAGGGAGAGAAAATTCATTCTGCTCAGGACAACAATCTATTTTCTGAAAGCTATACTTTTTAGTGAGTCCTTCTCTACCTTGTGCTGAATTTCACCCCATCAATGTTTCTAACTCCCTGGTCTATGTCCTTCTGCCCCCCCTGGAACTGCAAGGAACACGCGTATTTCCTCTCTCACATGAAGACGGTGATAATGCCCCCATGGGTTTCCTCTTATCTTGACTAAACATCCCCAGTTCCTGCATCTGGTGCTGAGCATATATCTCAGGAATTTCCTGATGCCAGGTCAAATTATTAGTCCCCCAGTGAAACACGGGCATTCTAGAGGGCACAGGCAAAGGTCTCCCATGTGTGAGCCCCCCAAGGGAACAAATGTGAAGGGCAGATGGAGCCAAATGGGGAGGCAGGCATTTCCAAAGGCCCTTCCAATTTCTCCAAGAGCCCTCCTCTCAAAAAGGGGAGAGAAGCCCACCCTTGGTGCTCCTACAACCCAGCTTCCATGCGCAGCTCCAGATGGACTCCCCTGAGCTTGCCTGGCCATGACTTAACACAGGAAAGCTGCACAGATTAAACCAGATGTGAACATGGCAGCAGGAACAGGGAGACACAATTCAGCCATGTGCCCTCGAGAAGGCAAATGAGCGTCAGCGCTTCCCCACAACCGCCCACTGAGGGGCTGCAGGCAGCAGAGTGGGCCCTGGGCAGGCCACGCTTCTCCAGCTGCTGTGGGCACTGTGGGCACCTGAGCCTGGGCCCCTGGGGGCTGCAAAGGGAGAAATGAACTCATTTAGAATGAGAGAGATCTCAGCCTGGAGTTTTGGAGCCACAATACTAGAAATGGCTTAAAAGATAAAGACTTTCAAAACTTAGTTCCTTGAAGGAGGAATCTTAGTAGAGTCCTAAGAATGCTGTGTCCATCAAAGCTCTTAGTTGTTAGCTGAGCAGCCCTGGACAGGTCACTCCCCCACTTTGAACCTCATTTTGCCTTTGACAAAATGGAGATAGCATGTATATAATGGAAGAGAAATAAAGGTCTGTTATGGGACCTGACTATATCTGCTATGGATTGCTACACAAAAATGATTTTATTATTGCTGCCGAGGAGAGGCCGTTGAAGGTGTCCAACGGGGTAGCTATTAACGAGAATGAAACTATTGTGACCAGGTAGTAACATTGAGCCACTTTTCCCAACCAGATGAAAAGAACAGAAACTGAGTGCGAAATGAGGGCAATCACAAGTGTGAATACCTCGGGCAGGGCCCAGGCCCGGAGGAGGAGCCTGACGCTGGGGAGAGGGCTCCGAGGACATTCCACAGCAATCAGCGGGATGCTCCCAGAGGAGGGAGGCCCGAAGGGGCCTTTTCATCACTGCTGCCCCGGAACAATGCTGAGTCTCCTGAATGCCTCTTTTGTTCCACACAACACAAAAAAAATCACAAACATTTTTAAACTACCCAGTGTTTTTCTAGCTGTTTGTTCTTTTCTCAAAGGTCCTAAGATCACAGAAAGGCTTCCAAGAACAATAGCTGGTAAACCTGCTCCGAGCAGTTGCAACAACAAGGCTGAGGGTTTCTGGCTGAAAGAGGGAAGGCAGGCAGAAGGGTCAGGGCCTGGGCCACAGGGTGCAGGCTCGCCGTGCCCACCCCCCTCCTGGGGCGGGAAGTCCCCACTGGGTCCGCACGGTTCCTGCAGGGTGACTGGGGCACTTGCATTTCTCCAGGATCAGATTCCAGTCAGAACTCACGTTCTCTCCCTCCCTCCCTCCCTCACTGCCTCCCTCTCTCTCACTCTCCACCCCCATCCTCTGAAAATGAGAAGCTTAGATTTCTATCCTGTCTTCTAAGACCCACATCAGGCCTCAGGGAGGGGAGGACCTGCGCAAAGAAGGGCAGCCCTGGACATGCCATCCTCCAGGGGTGTTCTTCCTCTGAACACCACTGTTGCTCAGAGGTCCCCCTCCACTGCCCCCCCAACCATGGACACAGAGAGAACACTGGGAAAAGAGCCTCAGACTGTATGTGGAACCCGGGCTCCACCACTTCCTGGCTACGAGGCTGGCCTTGAGTGAACATGTAAACAATCTGTGCCTCACTTTTCTCATCTGGAAAACGGGGATAATATTAATCATGACTTTATAAAATTGCCGTGAGGATTAACTAATGCTCCATATAAGTGCTTAGCACAGTGCCAGGTACGGGGTGCACCCCAGTAAATGGGGCCCCAGCAGTCTCCCCTGTTCTGTGCTCACAGGCAGAGTTCGATGTGCTGTGGGTTGGCGGGTGGTCCAGGTTGAAGCCAGGTGGCCCGTGAGCTATGTCTGGCTTGCTGCTGCCTCCTCCTTGACCCCCTTCCGCTGTGGTCCAAACACCTGGCAACCATGGCTTCCTCAGCTCAGGTGACACCCTACCCTTAGAGGCAGTGCACTTACTGAAAGTCCCACTGAGCTCTGTGGGGGCCTTGGAGTCACTCAGGGACTCTAGGCTGCCAAGCCAGCCTAGACATCTGTTTTTTCCACCTAAAGATGAGGTCAACCCTCTACCCAGGTCAGCCTGAACCTTGTCTAGCTGCATCTCCCTAGGCCTTCTGGGTAGAAATTTGGCCAAGTACTGCCTCAGCTTGAAATTCAAAAAAAAAGAAAGGTTAGGAGAGAGGGGGCTCCTCTAGTGCAGAGAGGAAGTGAAGAAAATCTGAGTCTCTGAGTCTAGAATGGATGGAGAGCGGCAACTAACACCCGACTCCTCCCTATCTCTGCTCCGGCACCTCCTAGCAGCCCTCACACCCTCCAGAGACCTCTGTAGAGCACAGGTCCTCTGCAGAAGAGCCCCCAAAGGCTCTTGGCTGCCTGGCCCCAACCAGCTTTTCTACCTTATCTGTCTGCACGCCTCACTGCAAAACCCACACGGACCACACCAGAGTGTTCCCTGCTCCCTAAACCTACTCTGTACTTTCTAAATGCTTGTTTGGGGGCTCAGACACGCTGGTCCTACAATGGAGGATACCCCAAACTAGAAAGGCTGAAGGCCCATAGCTGAGACTTCAGGAGAAACATGGAAGGGGTGTTGGGCAGCCTGTAATTCATCCCAGCTCTGCCATCAGCTGCCCTCATGACCTTGAGCAAAGGCTACCAACTCTTCTGGCCTAGATGTTCTCACCTATGAATAGTGGGCACTGGACCCATCATCTTCCAAGGCACTGCTGGTACTGACATACCACAAATACTCCCGCCTCCAGGGGAAGGTGGAAAAACCAGCTCAGTGTCTGGCCAGAAAGTACCTATGCACGAGCATACCATAGCCAGGCCCGGCAGAGCCTACAGGAGGACGTGGAGGTCTGATTCCCAAGGACTCCACAGCAAGGGGGAGGCGCCCTGAAGGTGACAGCCAGCACTAATCACGGAGAATTAGCAGGGAAGCTGAGAGGAGGGAGGAGTCCCCTGCTCATTATTGATGGCACATAACAAACCCGCCTTTCACCAGCATGACAGCCAGGGCAGATATTCTGCCCTTGGCACTACAGCGCCCGAGGAGGAAGTGCATCTGGTGTCCAACATCGCCATGCCTGGGACTGTTTGCAGCGCTCCAAAAAGGACGCTGTGCTCACTGTGCTCGGAATGGGGTGTGACAGGCTGGAAACGATGCAGGGCCGTGAGCCAGGCGGCCTGGGTACCCACCCAGCTCTGCAGCCAACCAGCTGGGTAACCTTGAGAGAGTCACTTCCTCCTGTCTCGTTTTCCTACACTGGAAAATGAAAGGGCTGGATGGGATGACTTCCATGTTCCCATTTAGCTGTGACATTCTATAATTCCACTAAACGGGAATGAGAACCAGATTGAATCAGCTAGAACTAATTCAACCAATAATTTTGGATGCCTCTAACTTTAAAAAAAAAAAAAAAAGATCCTATATAACTTTTTTCTGACTGGCCGGAGGTGGTACAGGTAGAGGAAGGAATGGAGGAAGCCCATCTACCCAGCACAGTGGGTGAGCCTCCCACCATCCCAGCACAAAGGGCTTGCTGGAAGCCTGCCATTGGCATCCACTCCCCGGAGGCTCACCGTCAGCAAGTCCACCCCCTCTGAGCTGGCTGATATAATTACAGTGGGATGAACCTGTGTCAGTCTTCCCTCCTCCGACTGCTGAGGCTTATGGGGATTCGAGGAAAGCATGGAGGGACTGCTGTCTGAGTCACTAACATCTGTAACATAACAGAGAACTCTCCCAGGAACATCTGTGGAGGCAGAAGATGAGTGAGTCCCGGGGGCTGGAAGGCCTGGGTCTGAAGAAGCTCGTCTGCTGAATTATTAATGGGACTCTGAATACTGCTCAAGTTTCCCATGACAGATGGTTTTGTGAACTGATGGTTCCGAGATCAATTAAGAATGATTGTGGATTCTGAGGCAGTGCCACCACCCATGAGTGTCGTAAAATGTCTCCAGGGCACACTGCAGGAAATTTAGTCAGCCATCTCCTTGGACGCAAGCATGACAACGGCAGAGGAGGAGAGGGTGCCTGACGCTGCAGGGCCATAGCCACTGCCCCCCACACCCACCTCCGCCCCGCAGAGCAGAACGTCACCACAGCCCCTTTACGAAGTGCTATGGCAGGAGGGCCTTCAAGGGTATCTGGCCCAGCGGCCTCCGTGGAGTCTTGACACCTTGGGAAAATTCCCCAAACACGTGAAAAAAGGGATCTGAGTCTGAAAGTCTGAAAAGGTCACGTTCAACAAAGCTAGACCAGGTCGTGTACTTTGGGACTTCTCAGAGCTTTAATGTGTTCCATAGATTCCAAAGAGGGAAATAAAAAATAGTTACTTAAAATATTCATTTTCCCAAACTTATGTGGTCACAAAATCCTTTTCTCCAGGACACGTTCTGGGACTGGTATTCCATGGAACTCACCTTGAGAAGGGTAGCCTTAGACCACAGTCCTCATTTAGAGATGAAGAGGTAGGGGCCAGAGAGTCACACAGTAAGCTGGAGCCCAGCAGAGCCCCTCGTGCTAAAGTAATGTTCCAGGTGCTGGGCCGTGGCTTTAGGGCAACCTCTAAGGCACAGGTGGCAAACACAAGGCCCGAGAACCCAATCTGGCCCTCCACCTTGTTTTATCCGGCCGGTACCGTGTTTCTACCCAGTGGCAGCACTGAGCTCTCGCTTAACTTTTAAGGAGCAGTTACATTTATACAGTCCTAAAATTACATCCGGCCCTTTGAAGGCAACTGTGAGACTAATGTGGCCCCCGGTGAAAATCAGTTTGTCACCTCTACTCTAAGGCTTTCTCCAGGAACTGACAAGGCAGCCAGGGAGTAGAATGCTTCTGGGAAAGCAAGGATATGAATTCAAGCCCAGGAGCCCCCCTAGATAGAAATGGTTTGCAGTAACAGCCTGAGAAGTCTTTGAGGCCTTCTGGCTTGGCACAGAAACACCTCCCCCCCGCTCCCCGATAAAAGTTCGCTTAATGTTTCTGTGTCTCCCTTGCTACAACTCCATGGGGCAGGGACCACATCTGTTTTGTTCATGAATGCGTCCCCAGCCCCTGGCATGGGGCCTGGCAAGCAGAGAGCATGTGGTAAATATTTGCTGACTGATAGACTAATGAGCACATGCCTCAGTATCTACTTCCAAAAACCCAAGACACCTTGAAAATTAGCCCTCTTGTTTCCAGATGCAAGAGCCCCGTGGAGAAACACAGACCTCAGCACTGCGAGTCTGCCCCGGCTGCTGGGGAATGTGGTCCGCCGGGCTCCAGGGACCATGGCTCCCACCTGAGCTGACCAGAGCGCAGTAGGGCGCTGGCTCCAGAAAGGTTGAGTGCGAGCCAGCACTGGGACCGTTTTTCATGGGTGCGGGCGCATCTGTATCTTCTAGTAACGCTGCAGGGTGAGCAGGCAGCCATGGGTTATGAAGTAGGGAGGGGAAAACAGACACAGTGGGAATAAATGATATTCCAACTTCTGTTAAGCCAACACAGGATCCGTTCATTTATTACGCATTTACTCACAAAGAAAAAGAAAAAAAGGGAGGTTTGATCCCTACCCTCAAAAAGCCGAGAACCTAGAATGAGAGAAAAGATAGGTGTAGATGTAACCTCAAGACAAAGGCGACAGTGATGTCAAAGATACACAGATACACAGAGACCCCCAAGAACGGGCAAGGAACCAACTTTGACAGAGAGCTGCACTGGCATTAAATTGGGGGCCTGAAAATGATGCTTCTCACCCCCACTCCTCCCAAACCCTTGGCCAGAACAGTCCCCAACAGGTGAGGGAAGAGGTGAAGGTGAGGAAAGCTGGGAGCCCAGGTTCTTTTTATCCCCATCTCCTTTTTCTGGGGCTTAGAAGTCAGGAAGCAGCCCTAGACAGGCGCTCCTTAGGAAACGCATGAAACAGGAGAGCCCTGACCAGGTCTGCGCGCTGGAGCGGCATGGGGAGGAGCACCCCAGTTGCGGGGGTGCCCGTGGGGGCATGGGGAAGAGCCAGGGTGAGCAGCAGAGGGCTCAGCCAGCCCTCCTCCTCCAGACACCTCGTTCAAACCTCTGGAGGTGGGGGTAATCTGTAGTTGGATTCCAAACTCAGTCAATCCCCCAGTAGTACCTGAAGGTCCTCAGGCTACCAAACACAAGGTAAGCCAAAGAAGTGAAGAAACCACCTGATGTTCAGCTGAAATTTTGCTGGAAATAAGCTGCAATGTCTACAGTTAGAACCTGTGACCAGGAGTGGGGCCAGACTGACAGGCCCAGATGGCACTGACGTCATAGCAGGGCCTGAGCGCGTGCGTCAGCACAACCCTGGAAGCCACAGCAGCTTTGGTCCTTCCACAGGAGCTGGGAGCCGGTCCCACGACAGCATCTGCCGACAGGGAAAACGAGGGTGTAGGGCAGCTCTGGGCAGCACGGAGAAACGACCGCACCCAACCTGTGAGTGGTTTCCATCATCCTCATCAAAAACAGTCTCTTCTGAAAAGTGATGGTGAAAACAGGAGAGCTGCTTTCTCCTACTCGGAAGGATGTGTGGAGGTGGAAATGGAAATACAGGGGCTGCTGTTTCTTGAGGGTTTAATACAATCATTGGGGCACCCTGGCTAAACTAAGGGTGGCCTTGAATATGCACATATCCCCTGAGTACCCTGAAGGAGGGGGCCTGGAGGAAAACAGTGTCTGCCCAGGAACCAGTGGAACAGGACCTGAGAAGGGCAGGTGGGCAAGGGGTACCGCGAGACTAATTTTCAAGAACCAAGTACACTTTCCTGGCCAAGGCAGACACACTGGGCTGGACACAGAGAAGGGGCCTTCTACAGCATCCTCCCAAGGAGTGGAGCTTCCAAAGTCCCCTCCAGCTCTGAGATCCTGGGAGTGGCGAATTCACTATCTTCTGTTGTTGGGTTCCTGCCTGTTTGCTGACCAAAGGACTATGATAGGATGTGGGGTGGGGGATGGTGTGGAGGGGCAGAGCCCGAGCAAAGAGCTTGGGTACAGGTAGTTTGTCAAGTGACCCTAAAAAGCAAGGGAAGAGAGAAAGATACAGAAAAGGAGGAAAGCCAACATAGGGGTGGGTGCCTTATCAAGATAGCAGCTGTAGGCAGGAGCACTCAGCCTAGCCAGGAACCCAGGGAAGTGCACAGATGCCCCCAGGAACTGCCCTCCGAACAGGTGCGAGGTCGGAGCACCCCACCCCAGCTCCGATGCCCCAGGGCTGAGGGTTGCCCGGGAGCATTCACACCCACTCCCGTTCTGGGCCTGCATTATGGACACCCCAGGTGGGAGAGGACCCCAGGGTGAGTCTGAGCTCTCTCAGGGCTGTTCCGTAGCTGCAGCTGAAATCGAAGCTGGCCAAGGGTCCTGGACTCCGGCACCACAGGCCTCTGCAACAAAATTTATCACTTATTCCACCGTGTACATTCCTTTTTTTCTTGGCCTCCAAGAAGGCAAGGGCTGAACTAAATCATCCTTCAAAGCAATGAAGATGGAAGTAATCTTCCTACATGCTATTTTCCCTTTTATTTTTTTCAGTTTAGGATTACTTATATCTCCTTTATTAGATGCCACCTTAAAATCTTTGCAAGTAGATGGTGCCTAAAGTATAAATAAATTTTAATAAAAATATGTGAATTAGAAATTTTATTAAAGTAACCTTTTGGCAAGTCCATGGCACCCATTGAGATCACTGAGAAAGATACCAGGAACCACCACAAAACCACATCTGGGAATTACTGCTTTAAAGGCAGGTCAGAAGTCACCTCCTTATTATAAATCAGATCATTCACTCAAATGGGAAATGTCAACAGTGACAAATGGCACATCTCACATACACACACACGCATGTGCACACAAGTTTATTTTAAATTTCACATACATACACATGCGCATGCACACCATAAGTTTATCTTTAAATTTCACAGACCTTCCTTGAGTAAGCTAATGCAATTTTCTTTTTTAAAATGCGTTGAGCTCTACTCCTCTTTCTCAGAGATGAGGCAGAGAAACCCACTTGCCTGCATGCAGTCTGAGGCGGGGTAGGCACAGAATGGAAAGCTGTCAGATGTGCAAATGAAGAAGCCACATCAGCAACTTAGCAAAGGGGTCAGGTATTTGTTCATTCACCACCCACCCCCCACCCCTTAGCACTGGGCTGGCCCGTGGATGCAGACACGGCCAGGACACACTGCCTGCGCCTAGGAAAATACACGGTCCAATGGGCATTAGCAGAATCAAGTCCTCCCTGATAAGGTAGGTCAGAAGTCACCTCCTTATTATAAGTGAGATCAGTCACTCTCAAGTCATTCATTCCCTTGCAAGCATTGGCGAGACTGAATGTCAGGCGTCGTGTCAATCATCACGGACATAAAGGTGACAGAGACACAACTCTTCCTCACTAAGAAGAAGCTCATGGATTTGGACTGGGCCTTCCAACGCTGACATTCTTCAGTTCTGTGACAATCTTGGCAAAGACCTGACAGGGCAAAGTGACTTCTAGGGAAGGAAGCCTGCAGGAACAGAGTGTCCATTCTTGAGAAAGAAAAACAGGCAGCCCTGAAGGGTTGGATCCTCCTCCCTCACTCTAATCCCAACACTGCCGTCCCTGGAGAAAATGGCCAGTCATCAACAACACCACGCAGTCCGTCAGGGCAGGGTGGGCTCAGCCCTCAGAGGCCCTCGTTCTGCCCAGGTCACCAAGTGGAAAAACACTGTGACTCTGGTGGGAGGTGATTTTATTTTCTTGCCTGGTTGTGATGCAATTATGATGCTATAAAAACCAGAGGGGCCAAAAGAAAACCTCTCAGAGGAAAGCAGAAAGAAAGAGTCCTTTATCTCCACATTTACCATTCTGCCACCTACACCTGGGTCCATTTTGCAGAATGTTCTCCTTCTGTATTTTCAAAACTAGGCTAAGAAATTTAAAGAAGAGGACCTGAGAGGTAAAAGTGGGAGGAACCTGAAGTAGCTGAGATGAACATCACATTCTGGAAGACTCTTTTTTAGGGGGGAAACCTTCCCCATCACAGCTTCCCAGTAAAGCTGAATGTTCAGAGATTAGGGCTTTAAGGAGAGGTCTTGGGAGGGTAGGGACAGCCAGTCTGAAATCCAAGCTTCTAGAATTCTCTCACAGCGGTCAAATGGTCGGGAATGAATTTTGAGTGTTGCTGAAATGATTATACACATCATCACAAGAGGTAATTACTCAAATGTGCAGCCTCCCATCACACAGAATGATAGACCAACACAGCTGAAGGGAGCTTAAAGGTCGGTAAACCACCTGTTTGTTTTATAGATAGCTGCTGACCCTGGAGTCCGGTCAAGTGAAAGGAACTGGCATGCCAGAAGCCCGGAGCCTGTGAGGAACTGTAACCTGTGGCTGGTGCAGGCAGATTGCACATGGCCACGCCACTGGTGGCCAATTCAGAAATGCTTCTCACTTTCTAGCATGTGGTCCTGCTCTGCTAATGTAAGCATCCATGGCTCAGACTCGGTGCAGCCCTCCAGGAGGCCAACAGCAAACAAAGGCCTGCATAACCTCCAGTACTTCCTAGCTCACACATTGGCACTGTTGCCTACCAGGACGTCCAAGCCAGAACCCTGGGCGGCACCCCTAACCCCATGGCGTCCTCACCCTCCTACCTAATTCCCCCTCCTTAAATCTCAACTCCACTCAAATCATTCATGTTTTCACTCCTCTCCAATCTACTCTCCATCATGCAGCCAACTGAACCTTCCTAAAATGAAAATGAACCAGGCCTCCCCACCCCAAATGGACTGGTGTGGTTTATGAGGTGCTCCGTGTCTGACTCTTACCCTGTCCACCTTTGGTGTTCTGCACTCAACTCGCAGCTCCCCAAAGTTATCTCGGCCACTGCCCACACAGCAACCTTCACCAAAAATGTCCTTTCTTCCTCACCAACTCCTACTTGAGCTCCAGTAAGTCACGTCTTCCTGATGCCTTCTCTGAGTACCCCTAGTTGAGGGGCATTTCCTCTGCCCCCCATCACAATACTGGTCCATTACTTGCTTACATTGCATTACAACCTCCTTGACAGTGGAGACTTTAATTTCTGTCGCTTCAGATTTAAGAACACTGGTACACAATCAATGTTTGCTGTGAAAGAACGACTGACTCTCTGAATAAATGAATGAAGAATGAAAGCAAACACCAACCAATCTACTAAAAGATCAGCAGAGCTGTCTTGTCCCAGAGGTCAACAACGAAACCCAAATGCAAGCTGAGTCATTTTAATTCTGCTGGAAAGTAAAAGGGCAGCTAGCTCATAAAAGTGAAATAAAATTTTCATCTTAAAAAAAATGACTTTATAGAAATCTGTCAGTACTTATGCTCTCTCCATTCTGGAAAAAATGTTGTGTGGGGGAAAGGTAGATGGCTACAGGCAAACAGGGATAGCATCAAAAAAATGTCTCTATGCATGAAAAACGGGGTTTAGGACATCACATATATCACAGCAATATGCCTTCTCCTGCCCTCACTTTTTCAGAGCAGCTTTACTGACATATAAATCATGTACTAGACAATTCACCCATTTGAAAGGTTTTCAGTACATCCCCAAAGTTGGGCAACTCTCACCACAATCAATTTAAGAGAGTTTTCATCATCTCGAAAAGAAACTCCACACCCTTCGGCTCTCACTCCCACAAACCTCCCAAACCCCACTGCAAGGCTCTAAGGGACGTTTTGGCCTATTCTGGGCATTTCACATAAAAGGAAGCATATAATAAGTATGTGGTTTTTGTGACTGGCTTCTTTCATTCAGCATGATGTTTTCAGGTAGTAACATGTTAACAGTCCGTTCCTTTTTCATGGGCAAATACTGATCTATTACATGGATATAACACATTCTGTTTATCATTCATCAGTTGATAGGCATCTGAGTTGTTTCTACAATACCTTTTGGGCGCTACTGTGAATAATGCTGCTATGAACATTCACGTACAAGTTTTGGGTGGGCATGTATTTCCAGTTCTCTTCAGCGTGTAGCTAGGAGTGGAATGGCTAGGTTATACGGCAGCTCGGTGTTTAGCTTTTTGAGGAACAGCCACTGTTTTCCATCAGGAGGATGTGAGGGTTTCGACTTCACATCCTCGCCAACTAGTTACTGCCTATCTTTTGGATTATGGCCATCTCAGTGGGGGTGAGGTGGTCTCTCACTGTGGTTTTGACTTGTGTTTCCCTGAAAACTAAATGATGTTCAACATTTTTTCTTGTGTCTTTTTGGTCATTTGTATATCTCTCCTGTCTTTTTCCCAACTTTAGCAATTTTTAGGGTATCCTGGTAGATCTTTGGGTCCCTCTCTGAGGACTTCTGGACCCACGCACAAGCACCGTTACACATGACTCTGAAGGTGACCTGAAGCAGCAATGACACAACTCCATAGACAGGAACGGGGCAGCCTTCTGTCTTCCGGAAGCTGCCAGGGAGGGCTTGGGCTAGGAGTGAAAGGTATAGAAATGAGTGAGCACAGACCTTGCCTGTCTTCAAGGACTTCACAGTCAAGCTGTGCTGACACCAGAGTAAAGTAAGTAAATGCTTTAACAGAGCCATAAGCAAAGAGCTCCGTGAACAAAGAGGAAGGGAGATGTGATTCCAACTGAGGGATGGAGTGTAGATCAGGGAAGAGTTCATGAAGTGTCTACGCTTGAGCTCAGCATGTAAAATAAGTGAGGTTTCAAAGGCCAGAGTCGGGGAAAGAATGGCATGTGCAAAGCCTTGGAGGCAACAGGCAATCTGGAGGGGCTAGACTCTACAGGCCTGTACCTTTGAGAATCTGAACAAATGCACCCATGCCCACACACAGTTCATGGTGCACAGAGTTTTAGGGTGTGGGGAAAGTGGGGAGACAGGGGAGTGGTGGGAAATGAATCTGAAAGATCAAGTTGAAGCCAGATCAAAGGGGCCTTCACACCACACTAGGAGTGGTTTTGTCTTGCAAGATACAAGGAAGGAAGGAGAGCAGGGACCGATGGTGGCAAGATACCCGAGTCCATGCAGCTCAGTACTTGCAAATATACCACAGCCAAGACGTGTGCATCCGGCAAGCAGCAACACTCAGGTGCCTCCCTCCAGCCATCTGCCCCTCCCCTGCAGCTGGTCCTAAAAACTGACTATAGCCGGTGCCCTGCCTGATACTGATCTGTTCTGTCGGCCATTCCTTTCCCACTGCTGGAGGGGCAGCCTCTTTGCCACAGGCTTCCTAATTACCAAAGATCTAATCCCCACATTGCTCAGTCACCACAGATCAGAGCCCCAACCAGCTGCAGGTCTCTCTCACCTTTCTTCCCCATCCTCTCTCATTCCCAAATACATGTTCTTCACCCATGAAAGGGACATGCAGGCCACTGCCAATGGGACATGTGCTCTGACTCAGTTGTCTGTGACGTAGGTGGAATTTTCAGTCCTAGCTGCATTCTCATCAGTGTGTCACAAGCAAGGGCAGGCCTCAGCTTTGCAGCTAGCTGTCCCAGAGCAAACTAGACACATAGCACTTGGCTAGCTAGAGCATGGCAATTTCTCCAACTGCAGCAACACACTCGAATCAACAGTCACAGAGAACAGCCTGGAATTTGCTGCAGCAGGAAAACGCAGCTCCAGAATGCTTCACTCCACTCATAAGATACTTTTCCCACTTCCTTCTCTCTGCTGTGTTCACAAGTTGATGATGCAAGCAACAATTCAGAGTGAGAACCTCCTTCTGAGAAGACTGTCCACTGAGCATGAGCTGCGCAGAGCTAGGGTGGCAGAGCAGGCAGTAGGTGACAAAAGTCCATGGTGTCTCCAGAGGCCCCAGCCTACCCAGGCTCTTTTCACCACAAAGGCTACAACACTACAATAAAGTAAAAAGAATATTGGCCTATGCTTGAGCCCTGGTTCCTCCATTTTCCAGTTTTGTGATGTTGGACAAATTCTTTAAAATGGAGTCACTCTTTCTTCTGGCTGTCCCCTAAGGTGCTCAATGAGTTGATGTGGCAATAAAAATGAAGTCCAGACACACGGTCAGCATCTGGGAGGGCCAACAGGACAATGCTGGAAGCCAGCCAGTGAGACTGGAGGGAGCCAGGCAGGGCCTCACTCCTGAGGGACTAAGGAACCCAGTGGGGCTGAGGCATCAGGAAATCGGACATGGGGATGGGGAGCAGGCTGGAGCCTGCCTGTCGGGCCCGGAGGCTGCAGGCTGTGGGCCTGGCTGACGCTGTTGTGGGGGACATGGTTGCACCCTTAGCCTGTAGGGCCCGGGTGTGAGTGGGGTCACAAATGGAATGGAAAAGGCCAAATACGCATATCACGTGGCCGCTGGGTCAGCTCACAGAGAGGCGATGAGCACAGATGAAGGCCTCTGAGTTTTTAAAAACCAGCTGGATTCCACTTCCCTCTCCAGTCTTCTGTCCTGCCACCCTGCCTTTAGGCAGCCCACGTGCTCCGGCGCTCCAGCCAGACCTCCCTCCGCCTTGGTCCTGAACCCAGCCTGACCTTTGTAGCCTCTGCCCTCACTCTGGCTATTCCTTCTGCCTGGAAAGGCCTCTCCACAATCTCAGGCTCAGGACATACCAGTTCTCTCTCACCTCAACCCCTTCAGAGTCCTCAACCTTGGTCCTCTTGAGGGCAGCAGGCCTGCTCCAGACCCCTTTCTGCATCCCCAGTGACCAGCAGGGCCTCGACAGAGCAGTCTCCAAACAGCAGCTACAAGCTTCATTTTTATTTCAACTTTAAGGAAAAGGTATTAAATGAACCACACAGGTCCCGGCACCTACCATATCAGTACACCCTGCAGGATCAGAGCATCAGCCCCAAGCCCAGGGCTCAGCACTGGGGCCCCAGGAATGGGGTGGTGGGGGGTGGTGGCTATGAACCTGAAATGCCAACCAGCTGATTCTCAGGGGGATGCTGCCAGCATCGATCCCAGGTTTAAAGAGACTCAGTGCCACTAGACACAACCTGCCTTCTTCATCCTCTCAGAAATGCACACCCGTTAGAAGAGAGACTCAGATGATGGCAGGCAGCTAGGTACACTGAGTCCCTCCTGGGAGAGAGTTCCTTCTCCAGGGACTGGACACTACAAAGACAGGTACCCCCGGAGCTCATCAGTGCCAAAGTGACACCCAGGGGACAAGGGCAGCACAGTGACCAGGAGCCACGCCAAGGTTTGAACCCAGCCTCCACACATAATAGGCTATGACAACCTGCACATGAGTCTTGTTCTGTGCCTCCCCTTCCTCACCTGTAAAATGGGGGTAGAGACAGTGCTGACCTCACGGAGCCAGAAAAATTGGACATCCAAGCAGCACGTGCTACACCTTCATCACACATGAGCTGCTGTTGTTCTTGTTACAAAGTGTATTTCTGTTCACCGTTAATTTAAACTGCAACAGAGAAAACACAGGTTTTGAAGGCAATAATGACAGCAGCCTTTGTCGGAGAGGTGACCTGTGAGCCTTCTTACAGAGGCAAGGAGTGATGCCACGTTTTCATTCTTTGTTTACTTGGAGATTTGCAGCTCACGGCCACCACCCAGGAGGTGCTGGCGAAGCAGAATGCTTCAAGACTAATCATAATCTTGTAGAGACGCATGCAGCACTTGAAGGTTTATGCAGATCTTTAAAAAACTCTGTAGACACACAATGTGATTCTCATTTCACCACTGAAGAAAACAAGGCAAGATTTCAGTTCAGTGTACTTAATTCCACATATAATTCTCTTTCTATCAAAACCGTGTATTCCGATAAACTGGATTTTCTAGTTAACAAGGACAGAAGTAGCTACTCTGTAAAGTAAAATCTTCCAGTTAATTGAGTTCTAGTGATGCAGAATCTTAAGACATCTTATCCAGAAAGACGTGCTTGGGGTGGAGATGGGGGGCAGGTGCCCCCCAGCATGATGGTGTCAGGACTAATGGAACGAGGAGGGTGCGGATGGGAATAAGGAGGAGCCAGGGGCACGGAATGGGGAGAAAGAGGCAGCAGAAGCTCCTGCTGGGCAGGCAGGTAGCTGCCAGGCTGTGAAACTCCGATGAGGGGAGGAACAAATGCTTCCTGAGTGACACTGGAGTCACAGCAGCCACATCTGCAGGTGGACGGACGGCTGAGCCAGCTCTGCAGAGGGAAAAGCAGGGTGGGATGTTTCTCCCAGAGCAGAAAGGAGAAAAAATTGGGGGATATCCAACAGGTGCCCAAGAGTTCTGGAAGGACTGCAGGCAAACATGTGACCAAAACCTTTGGGAGAAACGGTACAGAAGTGACAGCATCTACTGGACTCTGAAAGAACGTGCCTGCACCAAGAAAATCAGATTCTCAGCCTCTCAATGACAGCATTCCACGTTTTAATCCCCTCTGTGAGGAATAACAACCCAGGCAGATGAGCTGGTGCTGGAAAGCCTCTGAGATGCACATTATTGCTGAGCAGTCACCATGCACAGTGTATACTTTGGCATGACCCCTTTACTTATTTTATAGATACTCACATAGCACTTGTGCTACATATTGTTCTAAGCACTGGACAAATATTAACTTATGCAGTCCTCACGACCCCACCCCCGTGAGGAAAGGTCCTGTTTTACAGAATGCCCCAAGCACAGTGAGGTCAAGAGATCAGCTCAGGGTCATGAAGGCAGCGAGTGGCAGAGCTGGAATTCAAACCCTGGCAGCCTGCCCTTCACCTCTCCACTTTGCTGCCTCTTAGCGTCACCCTCAGTGCAGTTCTGAGAGAGAGGAAGGAAGTGACCCAGCTTTCCCAACCCAAAAGGCTGGGCCCTTCCTCCTGGCTAGCGCTGGCACGCCCGCTCCCCAGAACCCCCTGGCACGCCAGACTCTGTGGGCCCTGAAAACCAGTGCACAACCGCAGCTCCGTGCTGCGCTCCATGCAGGGAAGCTCACGTTGCTCAAAACCCCTGGTGGTCAACCCAGATGTATACGAGACGTGCAAACATTTTTACTGCAGTTCAATGTTTAAGCTAATTTTTAAGTGACAATAGAAGTAGTAAGGTCTCAAAGCAGTTAGATAGAAATCCCACCCCCAAACTGTGACAAATACCCCATGACCATGAACCCCCGCTGTCAGGAAGCTCCAGGGAATAGAGGGAGGCCCTCAGAGCTAATAGCTGTGAAAATGTACTGGCCACACCTGGGAAGAGATCCAGAAGGCACAGGCCCCACCGAGAAAACAGGAAGAGGACACTATGGTTTGTAGAAGACCCACAGTGCTCGCTGTCTCCCCACGTGAAGCTGCTGACATCCACGTTACGTGGTTCTGTGGTCTGAAGTGGCCAAGCCTGTTCACCAGAGAGGAGACAGGACACAACCAAGAACATCTTCTATTTTTCCCTTAAAATGGAGATGGGAGGATACTAGTGGTGGGGGGAGCAAGGGAATGTGGTCTGTGCAGCCACATCTTGGGGAGTCACTGCAGCCCCTGCTTTCAGGGATCCTCTGGGTGGCTCCCAACAAACTCGAACATTTCACTCACATACTGACTGTCCCCAAGTTTTCTTTCTCTGTCCCTTTCTTCTTCTAATGCCCTAGACATCCTGAAAACCTTGCTGGTCCCTGTACCCAGAAGAGGAGCATGAGCGTTGCTGGTCATTATACTGACGTTGAACATGACCCTGTGCTGAGCTGCTGAGCCATGTGCACAGGGCAAGGGCTCGGGCGAGGCCCGGGCAACCACCTGTACAATCTGTGTCTGGGAGTCTGCACAGCCTCTGCCCTTGTGGTGGACAAGGTCAGCCCTCGGGAGGCTGGATGGGACTCCTACAAACTGGGCCCTGGCCTCACAGGTAAGAAATGTGTGTGTTTGCTCCAGAGAGGCAGCCTTCCTGCCTCCTGGCAGCTACACCAAAAGGGAACACTTTTCTACCTGTATTCTGACATGCTGGCCTCAAAGTGGAATGCCCTTCCTGGTGCAGGGAGAAGGGGTGTGTATGTGAAGGAAGGGCTATCAGCCCAGACAAAAGACAACTAAGAGAAAATGAAAGCTCTCTACAAACCTGAATATCTGAAGGACTTTCGTGGGGCAGAGAACGCACATGTGTTCCATGTGGAGTACAGAAGGGGGACAATGAGCAGAAACCACAGGGAAGCCTTTTTTTTTTTTTACTTATTATGCAGAAAAACATTCCAATGATCTTGTCCAACAATAAAATAATGGACTGCTTTAGAAATAAACAGGCCAAGACCTGATAAGTCAGAGATGCTGTAGGGGAATTCAAACACAAGAAAAAACGCCATCGGATGACTCTCCTGTACCCAAGACTCTGTCATTATAGTAGTAAATCTATGATTTTCTGTCTATGAGAATTAGGAAAGACATTTCAGTTCATCCTTCTCATTTTATAATGGAGGAAACCAAGGCAGATAAAGAGGACGTGACCTGACTCAAGCCATTCCAGTCTGCCTCTCCACCCCTCATCAGTACTCCATTGGTGGGATGAGGGATGCTTGGTAACCATCTCAGTGAGAGGACAGAAGCGGAGGTGAGACAGGAGGGAGGGGGCAAAGTACAGGTGGTTTCAATTTCCAAGAGCCTAGGACACACTGAGCATCTCCCTGCCTCCCTGGAGACTTGGGCTGGCTCTGAACAAGGCCTCCGGGCCTCACACCAGGAGGCTGAGGCACGTGGGCAACAACAGGCTGCTCTTTATCTGGCAATAAAGAGCAGAATGGCATTCTGTAAGTTAAGGGGTAGATATTGAAACTCATCAGAGTCAGTGACACCCAGAGTAAATCTTTCCTATTATCTCAGATGGATGATGAAGGATGGGTGTGGAGAAGAAGAAAGATGTGAGGGATGGACAGAAGGAAGGAGGGAAGGAAGGGAGGGAGGGAAGGAAGGGAGGGAGGGAGGGAGGAAGGAATTACACTAATGCTTCCATATGGTAAGAGAAGTTTTAGTGCAAGTCAAACATATCAAAAAACATGAAGCCCACACCCTCTAGCAACTATAAAAACATGCCCTCCCTGGTGTAAAAGCTGTGAGTGGCCTGACTGGACACAGTTCACACCAAAACCTACACCACTCTGATTCCCCAGCGATCCAGAACCCCGAGAAGCAGCCCGAGAGCAGCCACCCGCAGCTCTCTTTAATTGCACGCTCCTCAGGGCATCACAGGATGTCACTGTGCTGCGAGGAGAAGTGATAAAAACCACTTTGCTGGAGGGACCCCCAGAGGCTGGAACAGAAAGCTGGCCTTCGCTAAATGTGGATGTGGATGGAGGTGGCAGGGCAGTGCGTATGGGACTCAAATGCCAAGGTAAGAAATAAGTGCTCTTAAATGCTTTAAGAGGCTGTGGAATAAAGACTGTGATTGTCTGTAGTTTTCAGTTACGTGTGTGCTGTAAAATCCCGCCCTACCCAATAAAGGCGACTCTGTGACCCAAGGTGGGTATGAGGCTGCAAAACCTCTCCAGATCTGCTGTTTTATTATCATCAGGACATAGAGGGCAGGGTCTAGAAATCATCCTCCTAGGACCTCAAGTGCATAGAGGACAAGCAGGGCACTGAGGCCAGGGACCCGAGTTCTAGTCCTGACCAAATGACCAAGTGACCCAGGGAAAATCTCACCTACCCAAAACTCAGTCTGTTCTGCAAAACAAGGATAAAACCACCTGCCTTGCTGCTCTGCTGAATTAGTATGAGTAGCAAATGTAAAACCACCTGCGAACAGGTGAGCGCTGCTCAAGCCTGAGGGGCACTTATAACCATTGGCAGGAGTTGCTGGCAAGGCAGTGGCTTCTAAAGGGCATAAAATGGTGTGAAGTGATGGAGAGGGGACCAGGGTCCTGAGCCTCAGAGTGAGCAGCGGGAAGGAAGCATGGCCTGAAGTATCACTAGTTATGGAAGAGGGGCCACAGACTCTTTTCTAGGGTGCTCAGACCCTCAGCTGAAGGGGCGACCAGCCCTCCAGACTGTTATGCTCTTGAGGGCTTGGCCTGTGGCCTGTTCAATGAGAGCAGGCCCCCCAAAAAACACCCATGGCATTCTTAATAGCTAAGGTGTTAAAGTCACCAAGACGGCTTGGACAATCTCAGATGTGCTAAGTGGACAAAGGCCACCTCCCAAAAAATGCATCCAGTACTCCAGGACTGAGGCCCAGATCATGTTGATTTCCTGAGGTTACCTTTATCTCGAGTAATTCCAGGGCCAAGCCACAGCAGTGGCATCGACAGGGGCAGGATTTCCATTCCATTCCCTTCCAGGGAGCTGGGAGTGCTGGGCCACGCTGCCTTCACCTCTGGCCCTGCTGGTTTCTCCCAGACAAGGACCCCTCCCAGCTACTGGAAATTCTGCTCACTCCAGACATAGTAAAAGCCCATCCAGGAGGCACAGGGCAACATTTTCCACTGTGTCCAGGGAGGAAAGCCGGCCCTGCAGGCCCTCTGGGGTGCACAGAAGCACACGAGTCAGCCTTTCCCAGTCACAGCTGAAAGGGTGCAGTCCTGGTGAAATGCTAAAGCGTGGCTAATGTGCACCAGAAGCAGCTCTTGGGAATTTTTGAGACCAGCCAAAAATCAATGGCAAAAATAAGGCATTTACACTTTGAGAGGCAACTACCTCGCCTGCACTCCTTTTCCTTGATTCTTTCTATGTGGAATTATGGCCAAATCCCAGTGGTGAGTCCTCGATGTTAGTAAATTATAGTCTCTATGTAGTGTTAGCACCGCCCATCAGAGAGAGCCTCATATTATTCAATTACATACAGCTCCTGAGCTGACGGGTACTACCACCAGGAGACATGCCGGGCAGACTTGGTACGATGCATCTATAGAGCCAGGCCACCTGTACTCTTCACCTTGAAAGTCTAGTCAAAAACTAACAAGGACCCCAACCCTCCTCTCCTGGTTCGAGCAGATGATAGATCCAAACACATGCCAACCTCAGCAGCATCTGATGCTGAATGCACCAGCCTCTCACAGCAGCCTTCCCCTGCACCATCCCCTTCCTGTGCCCTTTCCCATCCCCCCCCTCCGTTCCGCCCCTGGAGCTGAGGGTGACTGCATGTCCTCTGGTGGCCCAGGACAGTCCTGGTTCACACCTGTTGTCCTGGTGTGATTAATAGCATCCCCCCTCCACTCTCAAATGTGTTCTAATTTAAAAAATAAGTTAATACTCAAATTAAATGGTCACCCCACCCACACTGTACATCCTTCTGGGACTATTTCTCATAATGTTTATCTTTAATTACTCCAGGTGGGCAGACCTGGAAAATGGAGTCTTAAGTGGTAGGACCAATTCAGACTGCATACATCTTCTTCTCCTCTCGTTCTTTCCTTTAAATCTTATCCCCCAGTTGTTCCAGAGGGGATTCACTTTAGCTAGCAAAGAAGCAGAAGTGCGTCCTGTAAGGAGCCATAAGCTAGCTATAGGTATACCATGTGTTTGGCCCCGTGTTTTCTATTAGTCAACTGAACAAAAAAAGACATCCAGTTAGTTGTACAGAAGGAGAAACTAATTAATCATCCAGGACAAATACAAGTATTTGTGACTTGAAGACCAAGGAGAGAGGGGCCGTTAAAGAGGCCACTGTGTTTCATTAGTGACATCCTCAAACCAGGCCTGAGCAGACAGTGAGGCTTGGGGGCTGGGGTCTCCATGGGTCCCGTGCTGTGCCAACTTGTATCTGAGGTAGCACTGCGCAGACAGGACGGTGAAATGAGAAGTGGTTAACATACAACCGCCAGGTCTCTCCTAGACCCCTCCCTTGTCCTTCCCCCTTCCCTTTGGCGTCTCTCCCTCCTTCCCTCCCTGTCTAGACCCTCCATCTCCCCAAAGAGTCTTCAGACACTGTGAGTAGTTAAGAAGTTCTCATACCAATTAATGTTAAGGTATTGTGGTTGCCAGCTCTGATAAACGGTAAGTCTGGGGATCTTTTTATTTTCTTCCAAAATTACATTTCTGGGCAAGGATTACATTTGGCCTTAACATGTTGTTATTAGGTAAGTCTGAGGTTAATTAGAAAAACATTTCATGGAATTCTAAGTTACCAGTAAAAATCAACTATTTTAATTAATGAAGGAAAACACTGGAGAAAAACAAAGTTGCAGCATCCAAAAACTGTCCCCATCAGCGTCTGAGGACCAATGAAGTGAAGCCTTCGAAAGGTCCAGGCCGATGGGCGGAAGCATTTGGTTTGTTTTTTGCGTCAATGAACTTTTAAACCCCCAATCTCAACCTGGCAGTTCTCGAGCTGAAACTGGTGCACCATTGTGTTTTGTTTGGCCAGCAGATTGTTGGCTTTAATTGTCAATATTTAAAAATCAGGAGCTTTTACATTAACAACACAGGTTTCTGGCTTCTCTTGGGGGGGGAGGGGAATGAGAAAAATCTGGCAACACGGGGGCTCATTTCTTGCAAAATAAAAACATTAAGACTCAGCAATCAGGAACCAGGGCATAGATGGGTTTTCAATCAATTACTTTCCTTTCTTCTCTTTCACAATCCATTTTTAAATTCTCAAAAATCTTGTATTATTTCCCAGAGGTATTTACTTGAAATTAAACTGCTATGGGCTATATCCTGAGGTGCTGAATCACAGGTGGCCCCTTCTTGTGCCTGTTACAATACGTTCCATTCACTAGGTCATCCCTTCTCCTTCTGAAAGCCTAACTGGATGTTCTTTCATTTAACAGTTTCTTACAGAACCACCCACACCCATATGATCTTGAATGTGATACGGCGTGTGTGGACTGGGGTTTGGGGCTCCTCTGGTCTGGTCTGTGCAGGTGGCTGTAACTAATCGCATGCAATCCAGATATTTTATTCCAACCACCAATCTCTCCCAGGCTCTGACAGGCCACTTCAAGTCTTCTCTGTACCAACAAGGCCTCAGAGTCTCTGCATACTCCTTTTATACAAAAGGGTATTGGGGGATCAGTTGTATGATGCCTTTAACCTTTGACAGCAGCTGAAACAATGTGAGGTGTGAGCAGACAGGTGGCCTGAAAGGCCAAGATCACATGGTGCTCTTCCCAAACACTGTTGATATCTGGGTAGGAAGGAACAGGCAGAGGAAACGGGGGTGCTTCTCTTCTGTTTTAGTTATTCCATCTAAACAATATGTTTCATTGTTATGTCTTTACCCTGCCTACACACTACCTTCCAGACTCTTGAAAAGCTAAATGTTTACTACAGAGCCAAGCAGACAGCTAGAATTATAGCGCCTTCTTTACAGTCCCAGGTTCATGGTTCTTGAGTCCATCAAGATTAAGATGGTCCTACACAGTTAGAGAAAAGGTTTCCTTGCTCATACTCAGGGCACACACTGACCTGATTTTATTAAGGGAGATGCTGTTTCCTTACAGGGCCAAGTGGATGATGTGGAACCAGTGAAGTAGCCAGATGCACTGGCACCTCAGTCCACAATGACTGACAGTGATGAGGCCCCATGAGCATCTCTGTGACCTCACATTTCTGGAAGTCCATCAGGACCAGCCAGCCTCATAATGAGTGTTGTCTACGGAGGCAGGGACATAGCAAATGTCTAGGTGAATTATTACATACTAAGCAATTCTGGATCCTAAATAAAAAGCTGAGAAACTCAAGTCTGCCTCCCCTAAACAGAAGATTACAAGGGTTCTCTATGATCAACCATTAATGGCTCATTTAAAGAAGTCACCCAATGCGGGAGTAAGAGGTAATGTGTTTATTTTCAAGTCAAGTCCAGTTTAAAAGCTTGATATTTCTTCTGCTAACCTGGAAGTGGAGGGCCTGGGGCCTACATATCCATTTTGCTTTATAACCTGCAGAAATACAGTCACGTGGCTAAAATGTGTACTCGAGGTTGCCATGGAGCTATGTTTAAATTCCCCTCACATGACACTGGTCATGCTTAACTCAGTCCTTCCCACACACTGTCACAGAAAATCCCTCTTGTACATATGCCTCTGTGATTCAACTATGCTATTTTGGTTTTTCCCCAGGTGGATGCTTACAGATAAGTCTTTTTCGCTCCCCAGATTGTAAACGAGGCTCTGCCAATATGATGTTTATTTAGCAAAAGAAACAAGGTACAGTAATGCAGAACAGGGCCGTCCTCCCAGGCGTGCCATCCGTGGATGTGTCTCAGTGGGAGCACACGCCCAGGCCCACCACTCAGTGGAGCGATCTGGGGAGGCGGTCCCATCAGCAAGGCTGAAGGCTTCCAGGGACAGGGTCCAGTTTCTGTCCACTGCTCAGCCAGGCCCATGGCAAGTGCCCATGGAGTGAGCTTTCTACACGAGCAGAGCCAGGCCCTCCTAAGTACACTTCCTAGAGGCTATGTCCGCACAGTGAATCCCACCACCCTTCCGAAAAACCTTTCAAAGGAAAGACAGAAGCATGGCTCGCACACTTCTTAGAGTTCTGAAGGCAAGATACCAAACCGAGGATGACGTAGGCCACACAGCGAGGTGTACAGTTCCTGCGGCTGAGCGTCACTGTGGCTCACCCAGAGGAAATCTCCAACTGGCAATACGGACTTGGTGTTTGCATCTTCATGTCTGTGTCGTTACTGAATTTTACCTGCCCCATCTCCTGCATTCTTTCTTCTATGTCATAATTTCTCAAAGCGCCGAATCCTGTAGTTCACACACGATGAGCACAGTGAAAACTGAGAATAACAATGTTTCCTACAGATTGTTTTAAAAATATGTGAAAGCCATTTCTGTAAGAATGCTGGTGATGAGACATTTGACCAACATGCTCTCAAGGAAGGACCCTCTGCTTCAGCATTTGTTCCTTTGTGTATTCAACAAACACCTACTACGTTCCTGGAACACCTGGTCCACTCATCCACCTCCTCACTCACTCTTTCAAAAGACATCTGCACCAGGTACCATGCGATGGGCCTTTTGTTGTTGACTCAGTAGAGCCAATGCACTCACACTGTGCAGGGAGACAAAAGAACTGAAATGAGTGGTGTTTTCCGAAGACGGAAGCTCCTGACGTGTTCACGGGGACCTCAGCTCAGCCCTCCGTCTCCAGCAGCCTCCCTGGCTCCCTGGCCTTCTGCTGGCATCAGGGTGTTCACAACCATCAGATGGGGAACAATTACATTAACACAAACACAATTCCACTTGGGTTCTTCTGTACACAGCTTTTTCCTTTTAAAACACATTTTCCCAATGGTGTCATTAAAAAATGACAACCTCATGGAAGATATTTATATCTCTACCTCAGGGCAGGTATTTCTCTCCTCCTCTATCAGCCATTCCTGTAGGGGCTCTCTCTCTGCCTCCAGGTCACACAGGCTGAGCAGACACAGTTAGCCCAGGCTTCTGACTCCCGGGGAGCGAAGGAATAGCGGGCTTCTTTATCAGTCACTATTTTAAAAAGTGACAGGCTTTTCTTGCTTCTATTGAGATTTAACTCTAATGGAAACTGACGGGTTCAATCTTGGTTAATTTAAAACAAAAAACAAAAACAAGAAGCAAGTGCCAAGTTCACCCTCAGAGTCAGAGGGAAGAAGAGAATCTGCTCTTTTCATCGTCAAGTCCTGCCTGCACTCATCCTGACATGACGGCGGTGGCCGGGTTCTTTCAAAGCGGGGCTTCATGCCTAGTAGCAACAGATCCGAGTTTGTACTGTGGCCGTCAAGCCTGCCAGACATGACTGTTAGAGCAGCATCCTGACGGGAGCCAGTCTGGGGGGAGAGGAAAGTGCTGGCTGGTTGGAGGGCAGCACCACGTCTGTCTGTTTTCCGCCCTCAGGCCAACTGGTAGCAGCCTGAGGGACCGGAAGACAAAATGACACTGAGTTCACACAACACTCCCCAGCTCCAAACCCAGCCATGGTAGATAGGATTTAAAAAAAAAACAGACTAAAAATGACAATTACAGATGAAATGATATGCTGTCTGGAACCTGCTTACAAATAATGGAGGGGAAATGGGTGGAGCAGAGATGAAAGGAGATTGGCCAAGGGCTGCTGAAGCTCCAAGAACATTACAATATTGAAGCACCCACACACCTTACTCTGTTGGAAATTTTCCATAGTAAAAAGTGAGGGAAAAAGTTACGTTAGAGACTAGCAATGTTTGATCAAAGAATCTGGTGAGTACCGAGTTAACTGCAAGGATGGGGAAGATACACTGTTAAGTGAACAAAGGGAGATGTGGAGGGTGTATAACATGAGTTCATTTACACACACACAACATACACTGACAATTCTGCAGAAAGTTTCTGGAGAAGTAAAAATCCCGACAAACTTTAAAAATTTTTAATGAGAATGTGCTAGTTTTTTATCATCACTTTTGTATAATAATTTTTTTAGTTCAAGGGGTGCAGCAGAGGGAAAGGACATAATAGGGTTCAAACTGAGGTAAACATCTCCATGGGGCAGATAGAACGAACACCAACCACACTGGTGACCGGGGCTAGCGCCACAGCCAGAAGCAGGCAGAGTGGCCAGAAGCTTGCCCTCTGTGGGGTGCCAGGGGCGGAGATGCCCCGTTCCCCAGGGAAAGGAGAGGCCAGGCTCTGGTGTGAAATCAGAGAACAGGATGCCTGCCTCAGACACCGTTTGTCCTTCTGCATCTCTCGCTGCCCCTCCTCTCTCCTTCCTCCCCGCTGTGACTATGCTGCAGTCCTCTCCCTGCATGTCTTCCCCTCTCTGAGCGCCGGGTTTCTAACAAAGGACGTTAAAACTCCTGGCCAGAACTGTGGCCACTTGTTTTCCCCTGGTAATACTGGCAGTGTGTGTTTTGCAGATACCTTACATTGCTTAGGATATGTAGTAAAGATATAAAAACCAGCCTGCATAGATACTAAATTCATGATGATGGTTTCCTCAGGGGAGCGAGCCGAGGAGGGGGACACGGCACCGACACCCTGGCTGCAAGGAGTCCAGGAAATAAAGTGTCCAGGCTCTTTGCCCTCCAGAAAGGGAGGAGGAAGGCTCACATGTCCGGGAATTCCTGAAGGGAGTTCAGATGCTGAGAAGCCAAAATATTAGCACTGTTTATCCTAAGTTATCAGTAGCTCCAATTTTACATACACGGAAACTGAAGCTCTGAGGTTAAAAAGTGATTTCCCTATAGTCACAGAACTAATAAGTTGCTGAGCTGGGACTGGATAAAACTGCCACCAACACTAGAGAGCCCTGCTCTGTGCCAGGCCCTGTAAGTGCATTGCCTAAATGAGTCCTTCGTTCACCTGTGCCATGCGTAGTTACATAGTGCTATACCCTCCGCTCCTCAGCTAAAGAAACTGAAGTTCAGAGAGATCAAGGGACTTGCCCAAGGTCACGCAGCTATGAGTGGCAGAGGTGGCATCCACCCACCCTCCTCCAACCTCTGTGGTAGACCTCACTTCCCCCCCCCCCCCCCCCGCCAGTTCCCCTGGGAGCCCCTGGGATGGACAGGGCACCCTGCAGATAAGCCAGACATTTTCATTCCAAGGATCTGGAAGGAAGCTAGGCTGGCACAAACGCTGCCAATAAAAACCATGTGACCTAAAAGGTGAAAGAGTAGACACTATTAAAATACCTAACACAAAAGCAAATTCCTGCCTAGTGGTGTGTTATCAGCAGCTGACAGGATTAGCCTGCTGCTTCCCCCCCAGGTCGGGTTTGAGCGCAGACCAGCACACAGCTGGCCTGGGGAGCGGAGACAGAATGAACCGGAAGCCCACAGCCCCCACCCACAAAGCTCCCATTCTGCAGCTCCTCAGGTGGCCAGCTCTGAGAGAGAGTGACCAGAACCAGGGGCTATGACCCCAGCTCCTCAACACACACACACTCTCACACACATTCTCTCTCGCGATTACACACACATCCACACACACTCACATACACAGGGTCTGGCACAAGTAACGCCTCCTTTTTATTATAAAGCTTTTTATTAAAAACTCATAAGCATGTAATTCTGTAACATAACAATATCACTCTCAAGCATACCATATGACATTTTAGGTGAAATGTTCAAATTAAAACTATAAATTATTACACCCATATTATTACCCTGCTAACCACACTCAAGCAGGCATTACTTCTGCCAAACCCTGCATATTCTCATCCTCTCCCTCCCTCTCTCTCTCCCCCTCTAACCCCACTCCCTCCCTCCCACACTCTGGTTCAGCAGGAGCCCTGTGGCCTGAATCTAAGCCAGTGCCAGGCTTCTTAGCCCCAGTGGCCGCCCCCAAAACCACAGGCTGGACTCTTGCTCCTGCACAGTGGTGGACCTCAGGCCCATTATGTCTCGGAGACTTTGAGGGCTGCCTCCCACTCCTCGCTCTGTGCCCCTCACGATCTCCACTTCCGCACCCTTTGTTCCTGCTTATTCAAGGGTCTTGCAGGAGAGCCACATCGCTGGCTTCGCGGAGAAGAGAAGACTTCTAACTCTTGGATAAGGGTTGGGCTGTCAGATTTAGCAAAATCAAGAACAGACCACCCAGTTAAATTTAAATTTCATTTAAACGACAAATGATTGTTTCATACAAGTATGTCCCCATGCACTATTTGGGACCTACTTATACAAAACAACTTTTATTGTTTTTCTGAAATTCAGTTGAACTGGGTATCCTGTATTTTAACTGGTAAGCCTATATGGTTGGGAGTGAGGTTTCCAAAAGAACAAACCAAGGTGGAGGGTCAGGGGAGACACAAAAAGGAACTGTGAGGATTAGGGGAGGGGGTAAGGAAAGACTCCTCACTAAGGGTCTCTTTCGCACCAGAATCTTTCATGTGTGCTATTACATTTGAGTTTTCTAGTGATTCTGTGCACTGCATATATTTTTCCCCTCTCACAGATTAAAAAACAGAAGGTCAGAGAATCAAGTGACTTGCAAAGCATCACGGGGGTAACTCATGAAAGGCAGGACTGTGATCCATGGTTTCCGCGTGCAACCTGAGTCTGTTTCTTCTGCAGAGAGCCGCTTTGCTCTTGGTAACTTCTACAGGCTGTACACGAAGAGGGCCCGACAGTTTTCTTCAGTCTTCTAATACATTAGTAAGGACACCGATTCAAAACGGCACCCTGGACTAGCACACATCTGCAAAACACAGCTGTCTGTTCACAGAGACCATGCTAGTCACTAGGCCCCTCTCTCCTGTTGGCCACTTACCCCACCAACCGTATCACCAGTGGGAACCTGTCTGTGACCTACTTCCCTGACACGAGAAAGAGAAAAAGTTGAGAAAGGAAGGGCAATGTTTCATCCAAAATGACCAATTTTCAGATGAGAAAGGGCACAGGATATTTGACTCAACAGAATCTTAACCAGGATCCAAGAAGAAAAGGTTCCTCTATCCTATGAGCCATCATTTTCCAGGAAACACAGTCAATTTGGTGCATATTTGGGGGGGGTAAAGAAAGCCACTTGTCAAACAGACAGGGGGAAATACTTTCTCCCCCCACCCCCCTCCGAGTTTGTAACGTTAATGGCACACAATGGAGGGGAAACAGCCATAAAAATGACTTAATATGTGCCCTTTGGAAGTAAAGTAACTGTCGGACAAGTGACTATAAAAATAACACCACTGAGGAGATCCAAATTTATTTCTGCTTGGTGAATTTCCAGCTCAAAATGAGCTCAGTTAATCTGTCCAAGTTTTGCTTTCGTGCTGTTTTGTTTTGTTTCTAAATTTTCCTTTCTCTTCATAGATGCTAGCAGATTCCCCTTAGGATAGAAAAAAAAATAACTTGCCCACCTCGCATGCCATCAGTTAGGGAGAGCGCATAGCTGTCAGACAGCTGCCGGTTCCTCAAGGACAGCCTAGGGAGCGGCCAGCGCCTGCGGAGGTGGGCAGATGGCCGCGCAGGGGTTCCCCACAAGGTCAAGGAGACAGGCTGCGGCTCATGAGAAGGGCCTAGCTCTGTCTGTCCTTGGTTGGGTTCTGTTCACTTGCTCCTTTCCATGCTCCCTTTCTTCTCTTAGCCCCTCCCCACAAATACACACACCCAGGCACAGGCTTCAAAGTGGCAGACAGCTTAACACTTGGTCTTTCAGGTCACAGAGGAGTCTCCAGTTTTCTTGCGGAAGGTGGCAAAAAGCCACACTCCATTCCCTGTCTGCCCCAGTCCGCACCAAACCATTCCCAGGACCAGAATATTCCATGGCAATCACCCAGAGATAATATGGCACAGACCACTTCGGGCAGTCACTTGGAGACTTAACTAAGGGCCTTTAGAAACACTGCAGCTGCGGGAGGGGGAGACACAAAGAGGGCAGCACGTAAAGGGAGTTTCGTGTCTGTTGGTTCTGGGTGCGCAGGCCTGGGAAACTGCATTTCTGGATTCCATGCAGTCCTGCAGCAGAGGGCTCATCTTTCTCATTGTGCATCATGATAATTAAAGACTCTGAAGGTGAGAAAAACTCAAGTTCATTTTGGATCTAAAATGTTTCAGAGACTGCTTTTGAAAAGGTCAGATAATGGAATCAATTTAATTTTTACAGTTTATAAGATCCCAGATCTACAGAAAACATAAATTCTGGCCAATTTAAATTGCATGTGATCAGGTTTCCATTTATATTACATAAGACGATTTCAAACCAGGGCTTGAAGGCGTCATTGCTCTAGCTGCAACTGAGTAATTTGCCTGCTTTAAATATTCCAGGGACACTGGACCCTACAGAGCAGTGAGAAGCTCATCAGCAGACAAGCAACTTTAGGACAGAGGAAAGACAATGAGAAAATGGTGAGCATCGGGAGAGCTGAGACCCCCACTGCCAGAGCTGGGAGAAGGAGCATGGAGCACACCTGTTCCCCACTCTCAGGGAGGGAAGCCAGGGTCTCAGGCCTGCTGGCAGAGCTGGGACCAGCACAGAGGACTTTGGACTCCCTATTCAGTGTTCCTTCCATCACCTCCTACCATGAAATCAAGAATCTCAGACCTAAGATCCACCTTGTACTGAGGTAAGGGAATGAGACAGGGAGGCTGCTGTGAGGTCAACGGCCAGTGTTTGCCCAACCCCCCTCCTGTCTATTCCCCAGAGTAGAGTAAGAGGCTCTACTTTGTGACTCTGGAGCAACTTGTGAGAGGATTTTGCCCAGGAGATCAGCCCACAAGGCCCAGGAGTTATCGGATCACTCAGAGGCCTTGCAGGAATTTCCTGTTATGTGATCTGGGTCTTGCAAATAGCCACAGCCAAGCTGAGGCTGTCGTACCCCAACCCCCCCCTTAGGAGAAATGCCTGCTGCTCTTCAGTCACTAGTTGCCGGTGTCCTGCAGTGCTCCGAAGACTGGGCCTAGCTCCAAGAATGTCCGAAGGGAGCCAGCATGAGGGTCTGCACTGAGAACAAAGAGCAGGCCAGCCCAGGGGACAGCGAAATCCCAGCTCCAGGCAGCTCAGCCCCGGGTCAGCTATGGCTCTGCCCAGAGGAAGAACAGACAGCAAAATGGAACTCTGTGGACCCAGGGCCATAGGCCTACATGTTAATGAAAACTTACAGGCCCTTCTGACTTTCTTTTTTTCCAACTATGAGACATACACTAACACAAAAGCATGCGTGCAAACAGGCACAGCTACCCAGGTAGGGAACTAAAGCATTGCGGCGATCCAGAGGCAAGCTCCCCCCTTGCCCCTCCCCATCACTCCCCCATCCTGTCCAGAGGTAACCACCATTCTGGCTTTTGGGAATCATCATTTCCTGGTTGTCCTTACAATATTTAGTTCTTGTGTATGCATCCCTAGAGATTACAGTTCAGTTGTGTCTCTCAGTGCACTATTAACCGTAGGTGTTTGCTCACTTTTGTTTTATATATTCAGTATTCAATTGCATGGATACAGTTTATTTATCCATTCTGCTGTCTACGGACATTTCAATTGTTTTCAGTTTTTGGCAATGACCAACAACGCTGCAGCGAATGTCCTTGAACATGTCCCTTGCTTCTCAGGTGCTGGAGTTTCTCTAACGATGCACAGTTGGCAATGAAACACTGCATCGCCCAGAGTGTGCTTCTTCATCTCAACTAGGTAATGCCAACGTGTGTTCCCAAGTTGTGCTGCCTTTCCTCCTACAGAACACTGATAAACCACCCCGCTTATACAGAGGAGCGGTCACCAGTGACTCAGAGGCCAGGAAAGCCTAGTTCATCACCAGACTGGCAATTAAAGCTAGATCCTCATGACTCCTCTGTAAGACAAAGCCCAAGATTTTAAAATTCTGAGCTTAGCCAGATCCAACAACCAACATAGCTGAGCTTTCCACAAGAAAAATGACACAAACTCCCTCAAAAGCATGAGATGTCCTCTCCAGCTTCGGCGCACACCACCTGTCCATACTATTAGCTGTAAGTAGAAGACATTAGTGCAGAAAGATTTCATGCTGATAAATCCCAGTGGGCCACGAGCAGCGGGAAAGAGGGGAAGAAGGGGTGGGGAGGGGTCCTGGAAGCCCACCGATAGCTGCCACCTACCTGTACACTGGCTGCATCTCCCTTGCGATGCCAATGATGGCGCTGGGCAGGAAATTGTCAAACTCCTCGAACAATTCCCGGATGTTGGTCTTGTACTTTAGGTCCAGGTCCAGCTGAATTATCCGCAGGATCTCTGGAGGAAAGAAAAAGACAATAATAAGACACAGACACACATCCTGGGAGGCTCGGCTATTTATAGAAAATGAAGTGGAAGGTGCAGAAAAGGGTACTGGATTATTCCTGCTGTCACTGAAGATGCAAAGTTGCTGCTGGCAACCAAGGCCCTTCCTTTGCCTGCTACCCCCTCCGCAAGACTAGGATGTCTCCACAAACAAATGTCCTATACCTTTCCTTCCAATTGCAGACACATTTTTTATTTAAATCCAGGCAACCATATGCCCCAGTTTAGGTCTACTGTCTTGGTATAATTGTCAACAGCACACTGTTTCATTCTCAAAAGTATCTGACACATTCTATGGACACCCTGCTTAAAACTGAAAGCCTACAGGCATTGTTCTTTGCAGCACGGGTGGTGTATGACCCACAGGAGGGGATAAAAGCCATTATTGTCTTAAGCTCTATTAGTACCTTCTGGAAACCTAAACATATATCAAGCTAGACAAACTGAGTCTCACAATTACCTGGCACGTAAGAGCTATCTGCTTCTGTTGCCTGCACGAAACTCGGAAGCAAGAAGGGAGGAAGAAGGTGTCGGCCAAGTTCATTCTCTCATCCTTCACCTGACCATGCCCGACTGAGCTCCTATGCTGCTGGTGCCAGGAGGGGCCAGGATATCAGGCTGATGGGGACCCTGCCCTCAGACAGAGACATGCAGGTGACTAAAACCAAGGAGGGGGCATCTAGTGCTGACAGGAAATGGAAGAGAGACTGTGGGAGCTCCACAGAAGGGATGTTTGGGGGTAAATGATGAAGACAGATCATAAGTCCTTGGTGTAAGGAGATGGCCTGGAGGGAAATCAGACCACATGAGTGCAAGTTCCAGTTCAGCTGCTGACGAATTCTGTAACCCAGGGAAAATTCTCTGACTTCTCTAAGTCTTAGTTGTTTCACGTCATCTGCACAAGGCAGTGGAGCCTACAGGGATCCAGGGCTTGGAGTGCAGGAGATGTGCTGAGGCCAGAGGCAGAATAGCAAGTCTTAACGAAAGAGGGTGGCGTGGGCTGGGCCTTGATGCGTGGGTAGGTGTGGAGAGGCGCTGCAACACCAACGCCAGCTGGAGCGTGAGGGCTCTGGGCTCAGCCCCTCGCCAGCCTTTCTGTGTCTGTCCTGCCCGCAGCAGAGCCCAGGCGCTGCCTGAGGACAGGCTGCCCCTGGAAGCCCTCTGCAGACAGGGACCCTCTTGGCAGCATCTCGGCCTCCATCCATCCACCATGCAGCGCTTGGCACCCAAACACTGAGGAATGTTTGTAGAATTTCATTGCCATTCTCTAAATTAGTTTATGAAGAAATCAGTTTATGATTTAAGAAAAATTGATTCATTTGTTGCTTGTTCTATCTTCCTTTGTGACACAGAAATAAAACATTAGTCGACATCCTACTTGAGTTTCCTGAAGAAAAAAAAATTACAGTAGGCAAGAACCCAGCTGTCCAGGCCAGAGGAAAGGAAGAGGGCACCAGAGACAGTGGCCCTTGTGGGGAGGGCTACAGGAATGTGGCCCACCAGGCCATTGCTGCGTGCCTGGCTTCACATTGCCCACCCCCATACAGAAATGTGAGTGGGAATGCTACTTTCCCTCCTGCACCAGAAACAATAACCACCTAGACACCAGGAACGGTGATGACCCTGGGGCCCCTTGTGGTGACTCTGCTGTCACCTGGAAAGCTGCCCTAAACCAGGAGTGGAGACTAGAAATGGGCCACAGGGCAGAGCCTCCAGGAGCCTGCTGCTCTCAGACACGGCTCTAGGAATACAGGAAAGGGATTTGAGGGTGACCTTAGGGAAGAACCCTGTGTGCTGAGAGAGAATGACTGACCAGGAATCAGAGTCGTAGCCACCAATAAGTCTTAATGGGGAGGCCCCGCAGTATCCACCCACTGCAGCCATTTCTCTTCCTTCTTTTGGTCCATCTCCCGTGCCCCCAGGTCTCATACGCAGCCCAAATGCAAGGTATAGCAGGGACTTTCTGAGTTAGGAACAGAATAGCATCATCACCCCAAGAAGAGAAACCACATCATCACAGGTCCTGTTGATGAAGCCGGTGGGTGTGGGGGGTGGTTGGACACAGGGCATTTGGACTAGACATGGGGAGGCCTCAAGAATGTTCGGTGGTAACTTTGTGGCACTGTCAAGATTAGGAGAGAAGAGTGAACCTCATTCTCAGGGCCCCAGGGAGTACTTCCAAGAACGTCAATCACAGCCACATAAAGGCACCCTTCCTTTGAGTGGTTTTTAAGTGTTCACCATTGCACAAGCAATAGTTTATTTCTCATAACCACCCAACATGTTTAGATGAAGAAAGAGAGGCTTAGAATAGTTAAAAAACAACAGCCCAAGGTCCATGAGACATCAGTGCTGGTGCTGGCGTCTGACCCTAAGTCTGCTTGATGTGAAAGCCCAGCATACTCTCTCCACAGACCCTGACTCCCCTTCTGACTAGAGACAAGGTCCAAGGAGGCAGATTCTGGCTCCAGTGTTGTCCACTCTGGAACCTCAGGAACATGGAGAAGTGCCAAACCCTTGAATGACAAAAAGTGGAGCGACAAGCTGGCCAAATGTGGAGTTTAAGGGAAGTCCTCCACATGAAATGCTAATTTCACTATAATTAAACTGCTAACAGTAGAGAGGCCATTCATTCGTTCAATCAGCCATTCTTCCTTGAAAGCCCACACGTGCTATATGTCGCCCTGGTCTCTCCAAGCCATCCAAGTGCTGCCTATTCTGCAAGGAGTAGCCCACATGCCTCCTTCCCTGGCCGGCTTGGACAGGCTCTGCTGCCCCAGGTCACTGCTACCTGTGTACCTGTCTCATGGCCCCTGCCAGAGAGAATGCTCCTTGAGAAAGTGAACGCACTGGGAAGGCAGAGATCAGGGACACTGCAAGTCTCCTGAAGAGACACAGCTCCTTCATTTGGGCAGAGCCCTGGCTTTGCCTCAATAGGCCCCTTGATCAATCTGAGCACTTTCCCTGTTCTCTGGGGACTGGCAGGGAGTGACCTGGGAAAGGTCCCCAGAGAGCAGCCCCAAGGTGCACTAATTTGAGATGCTTTATTTTATTTTTATAACTCCTCACTTGTAAAGCACCTTTCAGGAAGGGTTTGCTAAAAGTGCTAACACCTTTTTTGAGAGGGACTTCACCAAACGGGGTTAACTGATCAGGAAGGAAAAAAAGGAGCAGCTCCGGCACAAAGTGACCCCTTCGCAACAAAGTCAAAAGACTGACCCAGCTGTCACCTTTGGGGCTAAGGCAGGAGGACCCACCCTTCTATTCAGGAGGCTGACAGCCTCCAGTGCGCCTGCACTGTCATGCGGGCATCTGTCCAGACCGTTATCCTTTTATGTAATAATGAAAGAAGATGCCAAGTTGTAAATGTCACTGCCGAAAAGAGGAAGATGCTTACTAGGAATGCTGCAATTCATTAGGATAAGACTTCTTTAAAGGGCCATGTTCCTCTGGTCCCTGCTCCTTCATGTAGTCATGTCTCTGCAGGAACTGCATCTGAGGGGTTTACCCCGAGTGCTGAAGGCTGCTGTGAGAATGAAACAAGACTAGCATGTGGAAAATAGCCACACTGATGGCCCAGAGAGGATACTGGTTGGAAGACAGCTGTGGTGACAGCAGTAGAGCTACTGAAATTTAAGGAATAAATAAATGAGGCGACTGTCCCTGAAGCAAGGAGATGAAATCTATAAAGAACCTTTGAGGAAAAGGAGGACTAGACATCTACAGAACTCAAAGGAATGGTCAGCATCTAAGGCTGGTTGAATGTTCACCATGTCAGAATCCAGTGGGAAGACGACAAAAGGGCAGAGGACAGAATAATCTGGGATAACAGATCTGAAAGACAGCCTGATAAGAATCGAGCTCATTATATCCACTGTACAGATGGGGAAACTGAGGACCAAAGAAGAAGAGGGGCTTGTCAAGTGTAGCACGGTCAAGCTAAGTGGCAAGGTTGATCCCAGAATCGGGAGCCACCGAAGCATGTCAACTCAAGTGGGAAAAGATGTGAAGGGTCTAGGTGAGCTAGTTTGGGTAGGAGACCTAGTTCCATTTCAACTTCAACTCCAGTGGGTAAAGTCAAGAGTGTGGTGCCATCTTCACAAGGGATCATACTATGTCTGCTCCCCGCATCCTCTCATGCTTCAGTTTCAGGCTAACAAAACAGTGCCACTTGGTTCCAACAAGCTGGAGGAAAGGCCACATTGAAAGTGCTGGCTAAAGATGCACCTTTTGAGACCTTCATGAGCCCCCTGCCATCATCACCACCCTGGCCCTGGACAGCACTGAGGAGGCTCCTGAGTGCCCAGGTGACTGTTTCCAGGGTTCAGGCAGTCCGTGCCCGCTGCTGGCATCTGAGGCCCTGAGCCGGGCCACAGGCTTGAAACCTCTGTACAAGTGTACTACTGCACGAGGCAACATTCCTGCCCTTAAAACCAGCTGGGAGGTTCCCAAGTCAGCATTCCCCTGTGGAAAGAGGCTTGGGACAGCTCATCATCGGCCTCCAATTAAACCAGCCACAAGGCATGTCATCTGACCAGGGATGAAATTACAACCGGGAGTGAGTAATTAATGATATCTGAAAACAAACAAAAGGGGGAAAAAGCCTCCTTTCCTCTCCCCTCCCTTCTCCTATCCCCTGAAACAATTCCTGGTAGACAACTGTTAACAAACACAAAACAACATGCCACAAAATAGATCAGGAAATTAAGACGTGCTTTAGCAAGTGCTGGGCCCAGCGTCCCGGGCACCACACAGCCCTTCTCGGAAGGGCAGATTTACCAGGCAGGCGCCTTCTCCCTTTCTGATTTAAAAGAGATTCAGAGCTTCCTGGAGATAAATATTTGTAACACATCAGAGGGTTTTCACCTCAGAACATCAGCACAAGCTCTCCACTAACCGGGAGAGGGTTCAGGAAGAAGGGGAAATTATGACAACCCCGAGCTATGCGGAGCGTCACAGGGCTGAGGACCTGGAAGCAGCTGTGTGGGGAGGGAGCTCCATTTCTCATTGTCCACTTGGAAATATTGCAGCAATTTTGCCACCTGCTTTATCAGTCTTTGGAGATTTTTAACTACAGGTCAGCAGCACCTCTGACCTGCAGGGGCCAAAAAGGGCACATGAAAAGGGGTGGAGACTTCCTCTAGCTGCTAAGAGGCTCATGACCCGAGAGGAGCTGTTTGGAGGACAGGTGCAGTGCTGATGGGCCACAGCAGCCATGCCAGGCTGGCTCCTCCCACTGGAGGGTCTCAGGTCATGATGCAGAGCCTGTAAGGCACAGACCCAAGCCGTGTCCCTGAGGGGGTCCACAGGTGGAGTTTGCTGTGATGGTTCTACATTGACAAGGAACTGGGGTCACTTCCCAGCTGGGCTTTCCCCAGTCCCTCAAAGCCCCGCTCCGTTCACTTTGCTATGTCAGGCCCAGCTGCAGGACAGCTGGCGAACTATGGAAATAACTGCTATGAAGGCACAGAGTGGAACATGCCAAGGGTCCAAGGCCCTGGGGACAGATTCCTGGGGCTCTTCCAACCTGGTCAGCCAAATGCTCGCTCCATAAACGTTCATAAGTACAGGGAGAGGGTGTCCGTGGCCAGGTCCATGTCGGGGGCATGCGTGTGCTGGCTCAGCTCAGGAACTGCCCTTCTGCCAGATACGCTTTAGTGCTTCCCATTTTCAAGTGAGGAACCTGAAGCTCAGAGGGTCTGGGCAACTTCTCTACGACAACCTAGCATGGAAGCGACAGAGTTGACAGCAAGCACGGATTTGCCTCACTTGATGGTCTGATCCAATTTCTTCGAGGTCCCTTTTAAAATCCCACTATCTTTAAACACAAAAAATGCCGCCACCTCAAGGGTGAAAACATCAGATAGCTCCAGATCATCTGGTACAGTGACAGGGCTTCCCCACGGCCCCCAACCACCTCCTTCAAGACCTTCCCCCCAAGGAGCAGGAAGGCCATTGGGGTTTGCTTTCATTGAGCAGAGACCACTGGAGAAATTTCAGGGGAAAAGTGTTCAACACCACGAAGGAAGTTGAAAGGAAGTTTTTAATAACAATAGCTAACATGTATAAATATATTCATTCAATCATCCAAATGCTCTGAGATTGGTATTGCTTCTGCCTGACAAATGAGGAAATGAAGAAGTTAAGTGCGGTAATCAAAACCACGAGGCTGGTAAGGGGCAGAGCTGGAACTCACACTCAAATTTGTTGGGTTCCAAAGCACGTGCTTGCCCTTTCTCCCCACACCGCCTGTCTTCCGGACCCCTGGACAGCTAGGACATGGCCTGCACTCAGTTCTGCAGGCCGGGAAGCCCCCACTCCCCCCTGTGCTAATCTACGTTTCCCACACCGGCAGCCTGCCCCCGCCTCCATGGGAGGGGGGCGAAGGGAGGAAATAGAGCTCAGAATAGTGATTTACACAACCTGGTAGCAGCTCTGGTAAAAGGTTTGGGGACCAAGAGGTTGAAATTAATGACTACAGTCAGTTTATGTATTAGCTACCCAACAAATTCTTTCTTCTGGCCCTTCTCAACCCCCTCTCAAAATTAAGCCTGGAAAACAAGGTTAGCGATGGCTCAGGTACAACATTTTTTAATAATGATCAGCTCCTGTTTTGTGGACAAAACAAAGCAAATTATTAAGAAAAGATGCAGTTCTGCTTCAGCAACAGTACATGAGTCTCCTCCCTCACCCTTAGCCCCTTCTGTGACTAGGTGTTAATCACATCCTTCAGGATAGGACAGAATTTATTTCCAACTGGGCTGAAAAATTTAAGGGACGTATATAAGAAGATGACGGATACAACACCTGGCCTCAATTTTCCTCTTGCTTCTACTGCCGATCTGAAATTAGAGTTCACGGATTTCTTTATGTAGTTCAACACGCACGGAAAACTGAATTTAGATTCGGAAAGTAGAATCCCCCCTTTCTCTCGTTTCCATGGTGTCTGCTGGCCTGTCCACAGTTTATAGCTCTCCGGCGTCTGCTACAGACTTTATTTTTTTGTCTCCAAAAGTACAAGGTCTCCCTCCTATTTGAGGCAGGACCACATTTGGGCTGTTAGAGAACAGAGACTGACACCTGGTCCGGGCTCTTTACCAGCAGGGTCTTTTCAGAGACCCCTGGCGAAGGCAGCTGTAGAGAGCGGTCCTCTGTGGGCAGAACTGACAGGTACTTTTTGGAAATAGTGATATGCCTACCACTTTTGCACAGTCTTTATTATAACTGTGGGGCTCCTGTTTCTCATCTTTTCTGCCCTTTCTCCACACACAGGGCTGGAGGGCTCCTCCGGCTCCAGTCGGGCTGAGTACAGGGAAGGCCCTGCAACCGACAGCTGCGTACACGAGAAGGCCAAGCAGGATCAGGCAGAGAGGAGCCAGTCTCTCCTCAGGGGATGAAGCCGCTCTCAGGCACATCCTTGACTTCCTCCTGGGACCACAAAGGCATTGAGGAAGAGTGGCCTCACATCGTTCCTGGGGCCCAGAAAGCCCCATCACAGCACAGTTCAAGGAGAAAAACCAGTTGCTCCACTTTAGGGACCCAGAAACACCTTTCTGAGATTTACATGTAAAGAAGGACCCATTCTCTCACCTTTTGTAGCAGAAGGAAAAAAATATCATTTTAATCTCTCCAGGAGCAACATCTGCTCCCTGGGATGGTCTGCACGCTGACTTGCCGATGATCAGATGGCCCTGAAGGTTTCCTGCCTCCTGAGCCAGGCCTCTTGCCAAAACGTCATGTAACTTCACTGGTTTGTATGCTATGTTTTTTTAAAAAAATATGAACTACCCATCATCACCTACAAGATGATGAGGTTCCTATATGCCAGGCGCTGGTCTGGGTGTTTGTATGTATTTTATCTCAGCTAAGCCTCACAAGTGGGGTTTATTGTTCCCATTTTACAGTTTTCTCCCACCAAAGAGAGAGTCTATGTGTCATTGCTTTCATCCCTGTTTACCAAGGTCAAGAGGACCCCTCCTAATAAGGACCCTTGTCAGGGTCCTACTTACTATGCCTCTACTATGAATGACCCAAGAGCACAGAGAGGCGAAAAGACTGGCCCGTGAGCTGGGACTCCAGACTCCAATTTTCATTTCAAACACAGCTTGCCCTCCTGCAGAGCAGACATCCCAAGAAACCCTCTTTAAAACTTGCTCCCATCGCAGACCCCACAACCGAAAAGACTCTGCCTACCAAACTGTTCTTAAGCACTCATTAATTCATTCCACTGATTTAATTAAATTTTCATTTTATTTAATTTTTCTTTTTTAAGTAAATTTGCTTTAATTTTTAAATTAAAGACATGACATACAAGGCCAAAATGATATAATCATCAGTGAAAGCTAAAAAAAATTTAATCTCTAAATATTTTTTATAAAGATTGTATTTATTTATTTATTTAGAGAGAGGAATGGGAGGGAGAGAAACACAGATGCGACAGAGAAACATCGATTGGTTGCCTCTGTTACACACCCTGACCAGGAACCGAACCTGCAACCCAGGCATGCACCCTGACCAGGAACTGCACTGGCAACCCTGTGCTTTACGGGACAACGCCCAACTGACTGAGCCACGCTGGTAGGGGCTCTAAATATTTCACTGTATACTTCCTAAGAAACCAGGACACTCGTAATAACAGTACAATCATCAAAACTGGGAAATTAACATTAATACATCATTACCATTTAACCTACAATCCTGTTCAAAATTTGTCAACTTTCCAAAAATGAAAATAAAAATTTCCGGTCCAGGATGCCGTATAGTTGCCATGACTCTTCGGTCTGAAGTAGCTCCTCAGTCCTTCTTTGTTCTCTGTGACCTGGCACAGTGTGAGGAATGCAGGCCAGTTATTTGGTAAAACCTCCCTCAGTGTGGGTTTGCCTAACGTTCCTTATGCCTAGATCCAGGGAACGCGCCCTGCTCAGGAAAGCACGGAAGTGATGCCATGTGCTTCCTGCCTATCGTATCAGGAGGTGCAGCATGTCAATTGTTGGTGAGGTTAATTTTGATCACTGTAAAGTCCCTGCTTCTTCTTTAAAATGATGGCATCATGTGGGGAACACTTTGAGACTACAAAAATATCCTGCTTCTGAACAAATTTTTACCTGTTGGTTCCGCATCCATTGATTCTTATCTGAAGAAATTATTATTCTAATGGTTGACACCAAATGATTGTCACCAGCCTTTCTAATGCCTTTATTTTTTGTTCATTCATTCATTGGCATTCTGTAAAGAAAAACTTCCTGTTGTCCCATTATGGCAGGTCATATCACGCAAACTCTTCCCTGACTGGAAGGCTCTGGCAGACAAGGAAGGTGTGCCAGCGCTGCCAGCATTTTGCCTTGGAGCCCAGTCTCTGAGCAACCACCCTCTCTCGAAAACTCTTCAGCAGCCCCAGGCTGGAGGGGTCCTGGTCATTCTTACAGTAAGTAACAAATAAGTAAGTGAACAAAGAAACAGGTAGCAGAGGACTGCAGATCCGAGATGCTTTGGAAGGCAAGGCCAGACTAACTTTTCTTTCCCCTATTTTTTAAAACAAGCATGCAGAGGGCTCCGCCTTATTTAATGAAATGTGAACTCAGGAACTTAAGGCAAGGGGCAGTAGACAGGGCACTGGGTTAGAGCGCTAGCTCCGCCACTGTGTCCATCCTTGAGCATGAGTTTTCCCAGACGGTAAAAACAAGAGGGTTAGAATGATGCTCCCGAGACCCCTCCCAGCCCTGCCACCTTGTGACTCTGAACAGAGGCAGCCTTTTCCCCTCACTCATGACAGCCCAGCCACCCATCCACAGACCAGCACAAGCACATGTCAGGCACAGAGAGATGCCTCGCTGCGCTGGCTCAGGCGTGCCAAGCCGAGTGAGCCGTACAGTTCCCACTGTTTGCCGAGTACTATCCAAGCGTGGAGGAGGTTCAGAAATGAAGAACATGAAAATGGACTGGGAATTTCATTATATATTCTCCACTGCCACCACTGTTTCCAATTTTTCATCACCATTCCTCATCACTACAAAATATTACCATACAGAAACTAACATTTACTTAGTATCTACTATGTGCCAGACACTGAACTAGTTTTAAATGTCCCAATTTCCATTTGACAAATGTAGAAAACTGACCAGTAGCCAAATAATTTGCATCAGGTCACATAGTGAGTGAGTGACCAAGAGGAAACGTACGTCAAATCCTAGGGTTCAGGATTGCTCAGTATGCTCCCTTTGAACGGATTCACTTTGAAATTGGTCCATACCCTTGCCAGTTATCTGTTGCTGCTAACAAACCACCCCCAAAACTTAGTAGCTTAAAATAGTTTATGAGTATCCCTCATGGTTCTGTGGGTCAACCAGGCTTAGCTGGGCGGTTCTCACACGGGGTCTCTCATGTGGAATGTGGTGGCTGAGGCCGCAGTCACGGAAAGGCTCAGCCAGGCTGCACACCCGCATCACAGACAGTGCTAGCGGTGGACGCCGGCTGTCGGCAAAGCGCTCAGCGGGGGCTGTCAACCAGAGCCCTTTCATGTGGGCTGTCCCCGGGGTTTTGGCTTCGCCTGGCATAGCAGCTGGATTCCACAAGGGCACTTGCCAAGAACAAGTGTTCCAAGAGACCCGGGCTGAAACCTCAAGGCTCCTGGCCACTGAGACTCGGAAGTCATGCTGCATCACCTCCCCTACTACTGGTCAAACACCAGTCTCAGAGCCAGCCCAAGTTCAAGGACAGGGGACTACACAAAGGCGTGATTACTGGGAGGCATGGCTTATTCGGAGGTCATCTTTGAAGACCAGCTCCACATACCCTCACCCCATAGTGAATTACAGATTATTTTAAGTTTCTTCCTTGTACTATTCTAAATTTTCTGTAATGTATATGTTATCTTCTATAATCACAGAAATATTTTAAAACATAATATGATTATCAGCATACATAATATGTGTTAATATATTATGTATTTATGTGTGTGTATATATACACAAGTCAGACTAGAAGAAAATGCACATTTTTAAATAGTTTCATCTTTCAAAATGGCTATGTATTACTTTTAAATTAGAAATATTTTTAAAGGGACAAATAATCACCTCATAGAAAATATTCATTTTCTGGCCATGTGTATCAGATTTAAAGCACTTGACTGTGACCTCAAGTTTCTTTAGATTTCCTTCGCAAGGGGGGCCAGATTTACCCATTTTTACAATCTTTTTCCTAAGGCAAGTCCATCCAGAACCTGCCTTCCGGCCTACTTCACCACAAAGTGGTTTTCTGGGTTTCCAAATGCATTTTTTTTTTTTTTAAGAAAAAGCAAATGATAAGCTGGGAGTTAGTCTCGTCTGATTTCTCTTTCCTATCATTTATCTAATTGTCTTTGTGCTTCATTTTCCCCATCTCCTCTTGCCAAGTGCATCATGGAAACCCAAGGCAAACGACAGCCTTCAGGCATTGAAACAGCTTAGAAAAACCCTCCAAGGTCTGCTGGGAAGAGTCTTCTCTCAGAGGCCAATCTGCATTCTCAGAGCTCCAGGCCCAGAGGGATTCAAGAGCAGAAAGAGCAGCCTAACAGACACTGAAGACACAGGATGGAAAACCTGTAAGTTCAATCAACACTCTGGCAAGGGAGGCGGCTGGGGGCAGAGCAGGCCCCCTCCTTCCGGCAGGACACGGACTAACCTCCCTTGGACTGTGACGGCTGAAGGCGATAAAGCTGCCACGGCCCAAAACACAGAGACCTAGACCAACAGAAGCAGCAGCGGGGGGCCTCCCTGAGTCACACCCACTAAAGGACACTGGTGAGCTTGGACGGAAACTTCTGCAATTGAGTATAAAGTGACTGGGGACCTGCACACCAGACGACAAGAGCGGGACTGAGTTTTCCTGGCAGTCCCGCCTTCCCAGAGGAGGGCAGCCTCTGACCAGCCAAGCACGAGGCCTGTTGCCACACTGCGCACACGTCAGTGGCTCAGGGAGCTTGAGGAGGCCGACTTGTTGAGTCATTCAGTGCTATTTTTATCCACTTTCCAACCATAAACCCACACTTTGCATTTCACTGTTTAGGGTGGATTAAGATTTCTGACTTGGCCTTTGTTGTGGTTTAATTTCCTGCATGCCTGTATGAAGGGAAAACTCCAGCATTCTTATGGAAACATATGACACTTTAACCTTTTCTTGGCAGGAGGGTGTCCAGATTATTGGTGTCTTGACTGCTCCCCAAACCAATGCTGCTCTGATTAAGCATGGAGGTCATGACCTGCCCCTTCTCTCCTCTACCCGTGGGTCAGTGTTTCCGGTCTGGCTCCTGGAATACTAGGTCAGGGTAAATTGAGTTTATGAATATGTCAGTCCAATATTAGAAGAAGTTGCCTTGTGCAATTCATATAACAGTTAAGTGTGACATTATTAGACTCGTTAGCGATACACATCCAGGTACAGAGGCTGGTAACTGCCAGTGATGGGCGAGTTGAACATTCTTCAAACTATTCCCAAATGATTTCAATTACAAAATCAGGCATGATTATGTGGTCACAGAAATAACAAACACATACCAGGAGAAAGAAGGACACTCCTTCTCTGTGGAAGCAAAGACAAGTTTTGTTTGCTTTTGAAAACCCTTTTACCTCCACTCCTATCTGAAGTAGAACCATAATACTTGGTAACTTCAATATAAACAACATCTCCAAGCTTCAGGGTCGTCCCAGCTGTCAAAAGCCCTTCTAGCTCATGCAGAGCTCCGATTTTCTGTTCAAAGATAGAGCCCTTTTCCTTTTTAAAAGGAGAATCTGAAACAGCATCAAATTTTCCTTCTACATCTAATGAGAGGCTTGAGATGCTGTAACAAATATGGAAACGCAATGCTGCCAGACCACGTGAACGGCTAGGAGGAAAGACGCCCCCCAGGAAGCTGACAGTGGGGTGCTGCCCCATGTGAGTCCCCCTCCCAGGCCGGGGGCAGACTGCCTGCATGCTCATCCCACAGAAGCACACATGCAGCCACACGCCACACAGCTCAGGGACACCAGAACCTTTCCTGTTCACAACGAACAACCTTGCATTCTGTCAATCATTCAACAAATATGTATTCAACATCCCCCCCACTACGTGGCAGGTGCTGTTGGCACCACTGCAGGTACAGCAGGGGAAAAGACAGGCAGGGGCCCTCCTTTCATGTCACTCACACTCTGGACGAGAAGACTTCAGACAGCAGTAAGTGTGCTGTGGAGAAAAGAAAACAGAGTGATCGGGTGCAACGTCATATTGTGAGGAGCTACTGAAGTCTGAGAAGACCAGGAAGGCCTTTGGAACACAGAGCATTTGAACTGAGGCCTGAAAGATGGGACACAGAAATACAAGGATCTGGGAGAAGAGGGGGCAAAGGGAGCCATCAGTGAAAAATCAGGGTATGCCTTTAACATATCAAAGTAAAAAGGGAACAAGAGTGTTGGCTGGAGAGCTGGGCATGCACCAGACTCTCTGAGGCACGTTAGCCGGGAAGGGGAGTGGTCTGGTCGGGCAACTTCCCTGCTCTGTAGACTTGGCACCTCTCCACGCCTCTGTCCCCAGCAAGGGGTCCTGGTACCTAATTCGATGTGCCTCGTGGGCACTCTTGCTCTCTGGGCTGTGCTCCCAGTGGTTCAACTTGAGAGATATAATCGAGACTCCTATTTAGGGAGCTGCTCCTCTCCATCGCCGAACTTTTATGAGGCTGTGGTCCAAAGACAGAGGATGTGGCTGCTGCTCCTCAAGCGAGACAATGCCGGGGAGACTCAGGGACGCAGGCACTCTCTCCCTGCTCACACCCCCTCGTCGTCACAGTCTGGTTCCAGTCCTGGCCTCGGCTCTCCTCCGTGCTATCACCGCAGCAATTCCTTTCCTCTCACCAGCTGAGCTGGAAAAGGCTGCACACTCAGGCAAACCGGGGCATAACGAGGGTGGAAAAATAACACCATGGGTCTCCTACCCACCCACACGTTAGTATACTGAAGAAAGCAGGCTACATGAGCTTCAAGAGCAGGGATAACAGAAAAGCGGCCAGAAAAGGACTCCGCACAGAAAAACAGCCAACTGTAAAGGAGTCAGGTGTGTATATGGGTTTAATTCATTTACTTATTGTTAAAAAAGACATATAATATTTGGCACTCTGACTAGAATAAGCAAATCAAGATCCCTGTCTTCAAACTGCTTAGATGCTACTGATAGAGGTTCAATAATGACAGCGGCCATGGCCCAAAAGGCCTATGACAGTGCCCAGCGAGGGAGAGAGGCAGTGCTGTGTGCGCGGGGAGGAGCGGCTTTGGAGAGAGATGGTGTTCGGCTGGGCCCTGTCTTGCTCAGCTCAGACTACCCTAAGGAAATGCCATGGTGGGTGGCCTGAGGAACAGACATTGGTTTTCTTGCAGTTCGGGGAGTCCATGATCAAGGTGCCGGGAGATTCAGTTTCTGTTAAGAACTCTCTCCCTGGCTTACAGATAGCCGCCTTCTCACTGTGTCCTCATTGGCCCCTGTGTCTCACCCAGAGAGACAGTGGTCTGCTGTGGCTCGCTCTTTGATAAGGAAATCAATCCCACTGAACCCAGGTCCCACCTTGACGGCCTCATCTAACCCTAATTACCTCCCAAAGGCCCGTGTCCAGATACCATCCCGCTGGAAGTTGGGGTTCAACATAAGACTTTGCCGGGGGTGGGGGGCAGGAGAGGGGCCACAATTCAGTCCATCACAGGCTTTGAAAGAGAAACGAACCAGAGGCTTCCTATGTGGGAAATGGAATTACAGAAGGAGAGACAAGTGAGGAACTGGGAGCCTGGAAGATCTGTTGGGAGAGCAGAAAGCAGGCCGGTTTGGCTGGAGGCATGGGCATGCGAGAAGGAGAGGGGCTGGAAAGACCATCTAGGACCAGTTCCGGAGGATTCCAGTGCCACACATGGGCAGGAAGCCAAGGATGTTACTGATCAGAAGATGGCAGAATCTGGCCTGCGCAGGTCAAAGGTCTCCCAGGCTGCAGGGTGGGTGCCAGGCTGAAGAGGGGCCAGGTAAGGGGCTGCTGCAATCGTTGGGAGAAGAGGGGATGAGGTCCTGAAGGAAGGCCGTGGTTCGGAGCGGTGTGGGCTACAGACAGGTGAGCTCGAGCTTTCCTAGGGCAGGCTGACTGGAGCCCACCTGGCAGGTGCGGAACAAAGCTGAGGTCCCCATCCCAGCACTGCCTCACCCAGACTCCCCTCTGAATCTGCTTGAGTCCCTGGACGTAAAAAGTTCCCTGTTCTCACACTGCCCAGCGAGGAGGCCCTGGCACGGCACAGCAAAGCACGGCGCTGCCAGCTAGGAGGTGGGCCACAGAGTCACTTGTGCCCACAAAGGGAGTAGTCACAGGTGAAAAGTGGGGCCTCCCTCTAGCTAGGCTAAAGTCAACTGCTTCTCATCTGACCAACCTCCTTATGTCTGACCTTGCTCCTACTGACTGATGGGGTGAGGCAAAGCAAAAAGAACAAAACCAATGCTTACCAAGCTACCACCGGCCCCGCCCGTCACGTCCCTGAGGAAAGGCAGCTCCCTTGCCCACCCTTGAATGGGAAGGCAAGAGGGGCATCCAGAGATTCCAGGGAGCTGGAAATATCCCCAGGACTCAGCAGGCGGTGCTCCTGATGGCTCAGGCCAAGAGGCTGCCATGGTTTTCTGATGAGGCCAGGAAGCCAGTGCCACTCACAGGGTCCAATCGCATGTGCTTGGCCTCACAGTCCACTTCCTCCTCTGTAGAGCAAGGGGCTAGGCCTAGGTGGTCTCCTCAGATCCCTCTGGTTCTATCCATACAACCAACCAATAGAGAAGGCAGTTGAGACATGAACAGAATAGGATGACAGGCCAGGTACAGAAGGTCACCCTGGTGCATAGCAATGGACAATTATAAGGTGGGACCTGGCCCCCAGGGCAACCTTCCCTCCTCTAGCATACTGCTGGTCATATGGTTTAGACCCCCTGACCTTTCATGTCACTGGTCAAACGGTTTGGACGCTCCCCTGACCCATCGTCCTCCCCGGCATGTTGCTAGTCGTGTGGTAAACTCCCTAGAGCAGGAACAAGGGGGCCAGAGAATGGCCTCATGTGACTCCCACACAAGCCCTCACACAACCACTCTGTTAAGCACTAAGTCCTGGAAATAACATCTAGGCCCAGAAAAGCAGCAAGGCCAGGTGGAAGGATACCATGGCTGACATCAGGACCAGCTGCAATGACTAATGACCCCCTGCCCTGGCGCTGGCCAATCAGCAGAGACCACGACCCTAAAAGGTCACACCTGCAGAGGTGATGAACATTCTGTTGGGACCCTCCCCTGAAAACTCCAGATAACACCCTCAAGACAAAGAACTCTCTCTCCCTCTCTCTGTGACTCTTTCTCTGTCTCCTGGGATGTCACGCCTGGGATGTCTTCCACAGGTGACGAGTGGGTCATGGAGCCTCTGTCAGCAGTGACACTGCCGAGCGGTCTTGGCTCCCTCAGTTTTCATGGAACAGAGTCCCTCACATGACTGCTAGACAGGAAGCCCACAGCACAAGGAAGACACCAGGCCATGTGGACAGTGCTCTGGTGATTATCTTTTTAGACGAGGTCGGGCGTGTTCAGGGTAGTATGGCCATAGACTGATTATCTTTTTAAATGAAGACCGTAAATCATCCCATTTGCCAGCTGCACATAAACTAAGTCTCACAGAAGCCAAGACACCCTGCCTGGCCACTGGCAGTCAGGAAACCCTTATCCCTGGACTTTCAAAAGGGGAGGAGCCTTTCACTTCCCTCTACGAGGGGCGGAGGAAAAGGGTCCTGGGATGAAGACCCCCTCCACCGTGGGCCAAGTCCACGGACTTGGAAAATGTTTCTTCATAGGATTTCCCACAATTTGCAATTACACATCTATTTTTCTATTCATTGATGGTCAACCCCTCCCGTGGCACTGTAGGGTCCGTGAGGGTTCATAATGTTATCACCTAGCACATCACTGGCTGTTGAAGTTACTGGCATCCTCAACAACTACTGCTTTAAAAGTGGGAACTAGAAGACTCTCCGAGAACTGTTGTGAGGGAGCTGCCCACTTAAAGAGATTCATGTCTCTCAGGGGCCACAGAGCAATCAGGACTGTGCCCTCAGGACCACAGTGGGGGACAGCACACTCTGCTCAGAGGTGGGGGTAGGGAAGTGCACCTAGAAGGCAATGCTCAACGCAGACCCTTAGGAGACAAGCGGCAAGATCTCACAATTAACAAGAGGGCCCATGAACCGATAGAGCACGTGGCAAATCCAACCAACGAGAAAGCAAGCCTCCTGGAACCCTGCAGCCAGATCCTGGAGGCCAGGCCAGTGTCACTGGGTGGTAGGGGGTATGTCAACTTACCACCCAGAATGCGAGGATTTCAAAATTTTTACTGGAGTGGCCATTCAGCATGCACTGACTGAGCACCCGCCCCATGGACGGACAGGAGCAGAGAGCAGAAGCTGAAGAGGTGTGTGAGGGAGAATTAGTGGAACTGGTGACGATGTAAGGGAGAATGGGGAAGGAAGGGAAATCTAAGATGAGGCCTTCGGTTCTGGCTCAGGCAACCTATCACTTGCTGAGACGGGGCGGGGCCAATGAGGGGAGAGGAAGACAACTAGTTTTGGGCTGCAATGTTGACTTTGGTAATCCTACAGGATATTCAGATGGAGATTTCCAGGGCCAGAACGGAGACTTTTATAACAGGTTCAGATGGACACGGCTGTAGAAACATCACTAGTGCTCACCATACCCTGTGCACCTCGGCCCTGGCAGTGAGGTGGCCACACGACCAGCTCCTGGCTAACGGGCTGCGAGCAGACGTGACGGGTGAGACTTCTGGACTCGGCAGCGAAAGCCAGTGCACAGCCTTGTGTCCTCTTCCCCTGCAAGCCGCGTGTTCCGGAGGCATGGCTACAAGTTGGAGGTGGCTTGGATCCCTGCAATGTGGTTTGAAAGGAAGCTGCCCTAGGGATGGCCACTGCACCCACAAAGAAAGTCGCTTAGAAACAAGAAAACCTGTGTACTCAGGCACTGAGACTCGTGGCATGGTTGGGACTGCAGCCCGGTCTCTCTCGGCCTCCTAATGGGGAAGTCGTCAGCGTACAGGTAGTAGCTGAAGTCGAGCTGGGTGAGGTGAGTGTGCACAATCACTTATCTGCCCACACACCTGAAAGATATGACATAATTTTAGCAACAGGCCCACACTCCAGAATGACTGTTGAGAAGAGCCCCCCCACCCCTCTCTGGGATGCATATCATAATCCTGGGAGGAGGAGGCTACATAGAACATTTAAATCCCCTTCAGGGGATTCTGATGCCTTTGTGCTCATCTCTACCCCCTCAATCTGAGAATGCCTGGGAAGAAATGAGGACAGCAGCAGACCTTGAATCTGAACCCCAGTTCTGTTTGTTACTCAGTGTCAGACACAAAAAGCCACACTTGTGAACCATCAGTGGGGACCACCTCTCCGGTACTCCCGAGTTACCTGATTAATTCATCACATCTATTAAGCTCCCTCGGCATCTCCAGTTCCTCACATTAGCTCCCTTATGCTTACCTAGGGACTCTGAACAGCACAAGGCAGAAGTTTGAGGTTGGAATTAACGATATGAATAGCTCAGTAAGAAGATACAAAAGTCACCGTTCCCATAGCAACACTCCATACCTCACGGAGCACATGCCTGTAGGGTCTGCTAAAAAGGTGATCTGAGATGCAGCCAACTGCTCAGAACCAGGGGGAAGGAACTCTTAAACCCTTGCTTAGGAACCCACTCCCCAGGCCTGCTGACACAGCCGACGACCCCCTATAGCACAACCGGGACCACTGCTACGCCTCTCCCTGGGCCTTCACATTGGCGTGACTGGCCAGGAGGTCCTCCTCTGGGAGAGGGTAGTGCCCTGCCTATGACAGCTCTATCCCTTCCTCAGGCCTCAGCAAGGGTGCTGCCCATCTCATCCACTTGCAGACTTCCCTGGACATCCATGCCAAATTACTTGCTCCCTTACAGCACTTTTTTATGTACTTCCATTACCAACACACGGCATTACACTAGTTGTTTCCACATCTGTGATGCCTGCCAGGCAGCAGCCCCACCAAGGTACGCACTGTGTCTCACCCTCCTTTTACACCCAGCCCTGGGAACAGGTCTGAAGAAGGGTCTCAACAATAAGATGACCTCAAATGAACGCATGCAGGACGGTCTGCAAGTTTATTCTGTTAAATATTTCCACCAAGGACTTGTTAGAAGACAGAGAAACAGAATGGCCAGGCTTGCCGAGGTCGTGGAGCAGAGGCAAGGAATGGTGGTATGGCACCGTCTTCTACGACTTCACTGCTGACAGCTCTCAGGGCCCAGGCCTCCCTCGTCCCCTTCTGTCCACACCTGGGCAAGCTGGTAAGCCTAGGTGCTCCTCTGGTGCCAGCGTGAAGTTCAGGCCACGTAAGCCCTGGCCTGCATCGAACCCCTAACCACCTGTATAAAACCCTACACAGTTCTCCTTTCCCTTCTCTCACAAGTCATTTTCAGACCTGTTAGGAAAGCATGCCCTGTTCTCCCCAAGAAGTCTCATTATGTGGTCTCAACATCCACCAAATTTTGGGTGGTGTCTATCCTGGTACATTGAGGTGGCCACAGCAAAGGGACATCAGGGATGGCCCATAAGTGTAAGCACAGCCTCTCCGGCAGGACACAGTCATCAATTAAGAACTTACACGTGGCCACATCAGCAGAGGTATAGTGTTTCACATGTGGAGGTGAGGATACCATCTTGCTCTGTACTCCAGCCCATACCTGTCCCCCTCCCAGTGCCAATCTCTGAAGCACTGTGTTCAAACCCAGACCCCATATTGTACAGGGAACAGAGACCAGCTGTTTCGTGGCCAGAGCAGGCATCTATCTGGACTGTGAGCAGCCTGGGAATACTTCCTGTGGGGAACACACAAGGAAACTGGGGCCATTTCCCCCGGACTGAAGATTGCCTTTGAATTTCTGAAAGAAAGGAACTAGGCTTCTTCATTGTGGTCACAAAGAAAAGCAGGTTTTCAACAATGTCAGAAAGATCTTTCTGAAATCAAAACACATCCAAAGGTGAAAAAGGCTGCTTCTGGTGGCAGCAGGTCCCAGTCACTACAAGTGCCAGCAGGTGGCACGGGACGATCCCCCTCTCCAGGTATGCCACAGAAGAGACTCAAGAACTGACAAAGGGATCCCATCTTCACATTTGTTCCAGCCCTGAAATCCTCTGACCCAATGCAACAACTCCCTTATCTCCAATAGAAACTGCCGTGGTCCACAGTCTGACCAGAAAAGGATATGGGAGTTCAAGGACTGGTGTGCAGTCACGTCCTCCTTAGACTGAACCTGAATCCTGGCCAAAGAATCAGTAAGCTTAATAGATGTACGTGTGAGCATGTGTGTGTGCATGCACACGTGAGTGCCCATGTGAGAAGCTGGGGGTGGAGGGGGAGGAATACAGATCACAGAATAGAAATTGTTAGGTTACAAATTCATAATCGATCCCCCAAGACAGAAACAAGCTAGTCTGAGACACCCAGAGAAAGTCAGTTGCCAGTGGGGACTCAATTCCATCCTTCCTGTGAGGGAAACACTAAAAGGTGGTTTTCCAAATTTCACTCAGAGTCGTAAAGATGTGGCACAGAGTTAAAAGCAAGCCACAATTCTGTTCCAGGAAGCTCTGTGTCTGCACCCTGCGTGCTGCGTGACCTGTGTGCACCTCCTAGAACACCTCCTCTGCACCCACCATGCTGTACCTCGCTGCCCCCCCACCCCCCGCTTTGTCTCCCCCACACACTGGCACTCCGGGCCAGGACTCCACGCTGCAGGCAGAGCAGGAATAAGGTAAAGTGCAGTGACCAGCCACTGGTGAGGGACAGAAATCTCTGAGCAACATCAAGAGGATGATCAATCCAGGGCTCCAGGGGCACTGGGAGAGCACTCCTGACCTCACAGTGGAGGGAAGGAGGGGAGCGGAACCTGAAGTGCAGGGAGGGGAGGGGCTGTGCAGCACACTGGGGAGGGTCTGGGCACAGAGTCATTGCTAATTTCAGATCCCAGCATCTGCACTGAAGCCAGCAGGAGCAAGTGGTGCAGACAGTCCCTCATTAACCAAAGAGGTCCTTCTCCGTCTTGCCAGCCTGATGGTCAAGGCCAAGAAAGGAGTCCCAGACGTTTGGGATGACTTATCACTCAGGCCTGCCTGGTTCTCAAGACATTTCCTTAGGTGGTAGCCTCCCCTGAGTCCTGAGCTGTTTCCTGCTGCTTTTCTCATTTCACTATCCCCTTTTGAACTATTTCCTGTTCCATTTTCTTTCTATGGGGGCTGTACTCCTCTTCCTGGCTCTGTAGCCCTTGGAAATAAACAAAAAGATAAGGGCAAGCCCCTGGGGCAGCCCGGTGTCCGGGCCCTCTACAGCCCCTCCCAGCCCTAGAGCATGATGCGGCTGGGTCTCCCTGGAACACCAGGCAGCAGTGGTGCCACCGTAAACGTGACCAGGAGCACGGCCAATGGCTCCAAACACCCCAAGAGCAGACTGCAAAGTCATCCCTCGCTCCCCCACACTATGGACTGCACATTGGCTCTCAGGAGCTGCCACAGACACCCTCAGGAGAAGCTGCAGGGGCCTTGTTGCTATCACAGGAGTTTGTCCAGAAGAGGTTTTTAAAGATGTAGGGGTGTAAGACCTCTAGCTATAAAAACCTGACATGGTTTGTTCCTGCTCAGTTAACAGGGTTGACCACAATCCAATCAGTTAAGCAACTATAGACACTCCCCCACCCAGCTCAGGGTGGGCAGTGAACAAAGCCCACTAATGGGCCAGATGTTTAGAACTTAGACCCCCTTTCTCTGTTTACAGAAGAGAAATAAAGCCATTCACTTATTTGAAGTAAATGCTTCGGAGAGCTTTGCTTCCTTTCCCTTCTCTCCGAAGATGAGAGCCATGCACAAGATGAGCAGCATGAGGTTCTGCACTGGCTGCCTGGCTGAGGGGTTTGGGCAGCAACTGTGCGTGTCTTTTCACCTTTTTAAATGAAACCTAAGCTTTCATTTTCTATATATTTATCCCCTGGCTCCGAGTCTCCATTTATTTTAACTTTGTGTTATTTTAGTGAACTCCACAAATTCTCTGAGGAATAAGGGAAGGGCTTAATTAAGATGATAATAAATATCAATAATAATAATAGCATATTAATATCATTTGCTTAGCATGTGCCAGGTACTACTGTAAGCTCCCCCTGTACATAAACTCATCTGGTTGTCACGACCCTGGAGAGAGGGTATCAGGCAGGGCCAGGGTTTGAACCCATGCGGTTTCCCTCCACAGGCCACACACTAACTCCTTCAGCTACACATGGAAACAGGAAGACCAGTGCATTACCTAACTAACTTACATACAATGGTGAAGTTCTCAGGTTAATAGTGAGGTTAGCGCCAAATGAGCTGTTGTATTCTTTTCCAAGATCTCCAGTCAAAAATATATTACTGCAAAGCACTTCCTCCTGCAAGAGACACCCCACTTCTCTAGTCCAACTCCAGACTGACATGACTGAAAACCACCATTGTTGACTTCCTACCTCGTACCAGACACTGTGACGAGCACATTAATTAATTCATCCAAAACCGTTGATTGCTGGCCATTGTGTTTCCAAATATCGTACCAGCCACTTAACCAGGTATGGGCTCATGGACAAGTCACCTAATTTCTCTGTGTTGGGTTTTCTATCTTTAAGATGGGAAAACCACAGTACCTAGTTTATCTCATACAGTAGCTGCATGCATTAGGGGCTGGCACTCAAAAAGCACTTAATTACTGGCTAGCACCTAGTAATTGCTCAATTAACATCAGCTGTCACTGCGGCTGATGCCGCTACCATTATCTGGCAATGAGAACTACTACATAAAGCAACCTGTTTACCTATTGAAGGAATAACAGTAGCTTTTACTGTACAAGAGACTGTAATATAGTACTCCATTCCGAAGGGTCTAAGTTTCAAATCACTCTCTAAATAAATGAATTAGCCCCCATATTCAAGTGGTCAAGTCATAGCCACAGAGCCAGGCTTACTAGGTGAGCAGAGCATGTCACACCCACTGCCAAAAGCTCGTAAACAGCTCTGCAGAGGAGAAAACACCCTGCTTGTTGTTCATTCCCTTCTCCCCCACCCCGCCGAAACCCAGCAACAAGCCAAGGTCTGCTTTCACCATCAAGAAGTGGAGATCTCAATACAAAAAGGCATTAGTGGAAGGAAGGAAATTAAAAAAAAAAAAAGACCTTACATTTTTCATCCCTTTATGTGAAATCTATTTTTTTCCCAACAATAACAACAACAACTACCTCCCTACAAAAGGTCAGAATCCAAACCATTAGGGCGGGGCTGCCAAAGCAACTCCAGAAACCCAAACAGATTTACCCAGAACCCTCTAACGTGCCTGGTGCTAAAGAATGTACAGGGACAAAAGAATTTCGAAATTGAAAGAGAGATTAGAAAAAATTACCTGTTACTAAAGTTTATGTATTTTCTTATACTTCATCTCTTTTATATTCTACAAAACCCTGTAAGGTTCATGTTATCCTCGTTTCATAAATCAAGAAACTGAGGTTCAGGCATGACAAATAAATGAAGTTCACACAACCAGTTAGTGGCAGAGCTAAGATGAGATTCATTTCTGGGAACTCTAAGCTCATCAAATGTTCCACCCACCTCTGCCTCCCACTAAACTCTCGGGATGCAGGCTGGGATTGGACTACCCTTGGGCTCTCTGGGAAACTGGCCTCCTCGGCTATGGCCACTGAAAGGTCATATCATTTCCAGGAATCCAGGGACTCCAGTCCCTCCAGATAAGGGTCAGGGGCTCTGCGAGGACTGAACAAAATGCAGTGAAATTGCTAAGGGGCCCAGAACACAACTGTTGCTCATCCCAGTCCCCAGAGAAGGGGACCAACTCAGATACAGTCCTCAACACCCCGAGATTCAAAGAGAGCTAATGTGAGGTATGGATGCATAGAAAAAGACTAAAGGCCTGAGACTTCTCAGGGTCAAAGAGCTTCACGATCCACTGGCTGGCCCTAGGCCATCTGTGAGGCATCTCATTTTGGGAATGGGGCACCAACCTAAATTCTGGAATGAAAATCTTCTGTTAGAAGACAGGCTGAGTTTATCATCTAGAGAGGGGGAAGAAGAAGGAAAACAAAGATAAGAACATATGGCCTAGTTTGTGCAACACTTCCCGGCGTATATAAATTCATTTCCTTTCTGTAATTGTCCTATGAGGTCCACCAGGAACAAACAGAGCAAGATACACAGATGAGCCCCGTACCAAGGCCACCTGTGTGGAGCCCTGACTGGGCTCTTCTATTAACAGTGAGTTAATTCAGTACCAAAAAAAAAAGAACAAGCTTGGTGACTGCTTCATTTTTACAATGACAGATTACACCTTCCAAAGATGCTAAGAGTAGAATAAAAAAGGTTTGTTAGGACAGTGTGTGGAGCCCTCCACACCTCAATCAATTTCATTTTGAATTTCATACTGTCGAACACCATGGGATCACAACAGTGGGCTAACAGAATGGCGTCCATATGGCGTCCATCTTCCCTGTCTTTGCCTTGAAACTACAAACACGATTAAAATCCCATCTGCCACCTCACTGGCTACTGCCATAGCCTCAGAACACCTTAAGAAATGGCCTCATGTCCTGACTGGTGTACCTGTAGCTCAGTCGGTTTGGTGTCATCCTGCAAACTGAAAGGTCACCGGTTTGATTCCCAGTCAGGGCATATTCCTGGGCTGCAGGCCAGGTCCCCAACTACAGGCATGCAAAAAACAACTGATTGATGTTTTTCTTGTACATCAATGTTTCTCTCCCTCCCTTCCCTTCTTTCTAAAAATAAATAACCTTCTAATTCTGGAAGTTTAGGAAAATCCTCGAAATGTTTGACAATACTCCCCACCCCAAGAAACCTGGTCAGTCCATCTGATCCAGGTCTGTTTACCCAGAAACAAGATCACTTCCCTCCTCAGGTCTCACTGGACAATCACAATAAACCCTCCCCACTTCCACACCGTTTCTAAAGCTTCCGATACTGAAATTAGCATAGACACTGTGGGCTGAGAAAATGTTCTCGGGAAATTACTATCTGGAAGGAAGTACTTACATTTCAGTTAAGAAAAAAATCTGAAGTTCCCCATTCATGTCAAATCATTCTTATCTGTACCAATAAAATGGACTACATTAAAAGAGTTTTAGTCCTGGCCAGGTGGCTCAGTTGATTGGAGCATCATCCCATACACCAAAAGGTTGTGAGTTCAATCCCTGGTCAGGGCACACACCTAGGCTGCAGGTTCAATCCCTGGTTGGGGCACGTATAGGAGGCAATCAATCGGTATTTCTCTCTCAAATCAATATTTCTCCTTCTCTCTCTTCCTCTCTAAAATCAATAAACAAACCCTTGGGTGAGGATTTTAAAAAAGGGAGTTTTGTAGTTTATCCCTGTATCTTAAACAGCCCCTTCATTTTCATTTCCCCAAATGTTGGGTATTTTCTACGGCTCACTTCACAGGCTCACAAATCAGAAGCTGTGGCAAGGAGGGCTTGGTGTCCCTTATGTCTACTCTTCTGCAGAGCAGTGTGACAGCTCAAAAGGACCTCACTCCAGTTAAAGGGAAAAAAGGAGGAATGAAAAGAAAAAAAAAGAAGGAAAGAAAGGATGGGGTGTGCTGGAGTATTGGGAAGATAGATCTGTTCTGTGAAACAAAGAGTAATGAGGATTTTGGAATACTCAGTGGCTTTGAACTCAGAATAAAGAATGGAAAAAGCAGCTCGGCTGGAGAACGTTCCATCACGATAATCTGATTAGTGGAACAGAAACTCTGAGCACATCTGCAGTAACACTGGGGAGGATTAACGAGACTGCAGGGACATTCCCCAGAACCACATCGTGAAGACAGACAGATCTGAGCTGAAAACAAGCTTCTGGTATCTCTATGTCCTGCTTCGGGAGCAAAGCTGTGGTCTGGAGGGGTTTTTGATTCATTTTTGTTTTTTCCCTTTGATCTCGGAAGTCACCGACTGACCACGAGTAACAAAGTCAATCTGTACTGATTTATAAAAACCAACTTCAGAGCTGTGTCACAAATTATATTAGTACTCTGCTCCGAGGGCTTGTAGTTATCAGCACTGAGTTCAACAGGCCTGAGCGACAGGTCACACCACTCGCCAGATGCTGAGGGGCAACAGTGGAGACAATGGCTTCACCTTCTTCCTTCAGGCCCTTCCTAAATGTTGAAAGTAAACCTCTACTTTAATTTCTCTAAAAGGGGCTTCTTCACATACCCGTCTCTACACCTGGACACCCTCCTCTCCATTCACAAGTGCCCCTTCCTGCCTCTCCTCAATGGCTTTCATTCAGATTTGTGACCTCTGTCTTCCTGTGAAGGCCTCGCTTCCCTGAGCACTCCGGCTCAGAAGGCATCACGCTAGAGCTCTCCCACGCCACCACCCTCCTGACAGCTGCCACAGAGTTAAACCTTAGCTAAACCTTCCTTTTACGTAAGAATGCCAAGCGACTTCTCTCCTGAATGCCTCGACTGCCTTCCTCAGCAGCCTGCTGGGACATACGAAGGCTCTCCAGAACTTAAAAGCCACCGCAGAGCTGCTGCCCAGATTGTCATTCTCTTCTTCAAACCCTTCCCGTGCTGGCTTCGTGACCACACTCCCACAAACAGTGAATTCAAACAAACTCTTCACTGGGCTTTGATGTGCTCCATGGGGATCCTCCAGTCCAGGCCACTCTCGGATCCACAGGGGAATGCATGAAAAAAACACTGAAGCCACTAGATGAAAATGCAAACCATGTACTGCTTACTTAAAACTCCATCGATGGTTACACATTCCACTATCCCCAGGATAAAGTCCCCAGTCCTGAGCACAGCTCTCAATCCTGCATAGCCTGACCCTGCCCACTCCCACAGCCCTGGTCAGCAGCTTGCTGGGCTCCAGCAACACTGGTTAGGCCTCAGTATCTAGGACACAGCAAGCTCCTTCAACCCCCAAACCTTTATGCCCACCCACCCACCAACCTTCACCTTAAATGTCACTCTGTCAAGCAAGCCTTTCTAACACCGTCACATGAAACACCAAATACCTAGTAACACATGACTTTAGTTTCCCCGCATGATCCTCATCACACCTGTAATTAATTAACCATCTGTTCAATTATCTGATTAATGTCTATCTTCACTGACATTCCATGAGGACAGACACCACAGCTGTTTCTCTAACCCCTGTATCCCCAGCACTTAGGGCAAGATGGCTCACAGTTGGAATTCAATTAATCTCTGCTGACTGAATGGGTGAGTGAAGTGCTGGTAACAACTTCATCTACCTGAGCCCTCTTACCGGCAATATCAGCTGAAGCTTTGTTCTAATTCCCCCAGCTTTCCCTGTTGTGTTCCTTCTTTAGATATCTGCCTCCACAGCCATTACCCCCATTCAATTTTTAAAGGAAATTTCAAATTATCCATGTAACACTATGGAAAACCATAAGAACACAGTCAGCTCAGAGAGGCACTCTTCCCCTATTATCTTGTCCTAATGCTTATTGAAGTAACTGAACTGAAGAGCTGCAAAAGATAGGAGAAAGAAATGGGATTCTGCCTCTGGAAACTATTCCTCTAAGCTTCTCTGATTTTACTTGCTTTCCGTGCAAATTGAGGTAGAGTCCCAGTTGAGTGACACTTTATTGGCAGCCAGGAGTGAATGATGCAGGCCGCACTGCAGTGAGCACGCTCTCAGTAGGATGGGAAGACCCAGGGCAAAGGACACGCCTGGGCAGGACGGACAAAGCAGCGTACTTGTGAGTTAGATGAATACCAGGAAATAGTCAGAACTTCCCCTTCTTACTAAACACTTCGAAGATGCGTGCTTGTTTATCACCAACCTTTTACCCCGCCCCCTGCCTTAAAAAATCATATAAACAAATCTTTTCTCTCTAACAAAGGTCCTAATAAAGAAATCACTGTGATATGAAATGTATTCTAAGGACATGAGCTCAACTAATGTCTCGGCAAGTTTCCTCGACTCTGAATTTACACGAAGAGTAAACACCTGACTCTAGGAAAGGCTTAATCCCAGAGATACCACTTCTAGACAGGAAAAAAGTCTAAGTGACAGAATTAAATTAGCTTCCCTCCCAAAGGCATAATTAATAGAAATTGTCTCTCGCTGGCTAACCACAAATATAAGACTTGCCCTTTACAGCTAACGGCTAGGGGAAGAAAGTCCAGGAAGTGAGGCTGAAACAATCCTCTGTGCTGGCTGGCGAAGACTGGCGTGGCGGGAACCACAGAGGCGGTGCGTTCCAGCAACAGCTCTATCTGATCTGCAAACTTCTTCTGCAGTTTCCTCTCATTTCCTGCATGGGGCAGACAATGACGTAAGGGATGCTGGCCCCAGGGAGCTTTCCAGAAATCCAGACTCCTGGAAAGGCCCTGCTAAGGTGACCTGTGCCAGGCACATTCCAGACTATGGGCCAGAGATGCCACCTGGGTGCACGTGGTTGCCCCCACTTTAGATGCTCAGGAATATGAGGCCCCAATCACCAGTAGTAGAGGATCACAGGGCCCATCCAGCTCAAGGTTCAACAGCTAAAACTGCTTGCTCCCATTTCTATCCATTGTGCACTATCTCAGAATCAGAGAATCCCGGGGTGAGGGGGCAAAATTTCTTTCAGTCCTCACTCCAATGCTTGATTTTCCTCCATAGCCAAGCTTGTGTATAAATATCAAGCACTTACACATTCTGTGATTAACTTGACAGAAACATCTCTGAACCAGGAGGGGCAGCCTGGTAGAATACCATCAGACTGGCCTGAGTTCAAGATCTTGAGTCTCATCATCTCTCTGAGCCTGACTTTCCTTACACAATAATAGTGAATAATATTAGTAAATAGTAAATAAACATCTGTTCATCACTTACTATGTACCAGTCACTGTGCTGAGTACCTTACACTAATTATATAATTCAAACCTCCCAAGAACCTAATGAGTTGGGTACTGTATTATTCCCATTTTACAAAAGAAAACCAAGATCTAGAGCTTGTGACTTGCCCACCAAACTGCACAGAGAAAACCTCTAAAAACCCAGGCTTAAAAATAAAAAAATTAAAAAATTAAATTAAAAACAAATTTACTGAGCAAAAACATCAGTGGCCATATACTCAACCCAAGTCAGAGTTCACAGATTTATTCTAGGCAACTTTTTAAACAAAGAAATAAATAGAATAGAAACAACAGCCACCAGGGGGGAAAATATCAGAAATCAGAGTTGCTGCAATATATTATCAAAATATTAAGTTTGCAACAAAATATTGAGACATGCAAAGAAACAGGAAAATATGAACCAAACTTAGGAATTAAAGCAGTAAATTAAAACTATTTTTGAATGTACCCAGATGTTGAATTTAGCAGACAAAAACATCAAAGCAGAAATTACAACTATGTCCAAAGAACCAAAAGAAAACATGTTTAAAGAGTTACAAGAAAATATGATAACAATGACTTGACAAAGACTTTCAAATGGGGTATATAAAATTTTTTAAAAGGACCAAATGAAAATTCTTGAGTTAAAGAGTTTGATAACTGAAGTAAAAAGTTCACTAGAGGGGTTCAACAGAAGTTTCAAGAGGGCAAAAGAAATAATCAAGTGAACTTATATAGAGAGAAATAAAAATTATTCAATCTGAACAAAGAACAGAAAAATTAAGAGTCCCAGAGACATGTGCGACAATATCAAGCAGACCACACACATAAAGTGAGAGTCCCAGGAGGAGAGGACAAGGGGAAATAGAAGAAAAAGTATTTGTAGAAACAATGACTGAAAATTTCCTAAACTTGATGAAAAACATTCATCTACACATGCAAGAAACTCAACAAATCCTAGGTAGGAAAATACAAAGAGAGTTACACCTAGACAAAACATAATCAAATTCTTGAAGGACACAGAGAATGAGAAAATCCTAAAGGCAGTAAGAGAAAAACAACTCATCATGTACTAGGGAACATCAGTATGATTGATGGCTGACTCCTCATCAGTGAACAATGGAGGCCAGAAAGCAATGGGATGACATGTTTGAAGTACTGAAAGAAAACTATCAGCCAAGAATTCTATAGCTAACAAAACAATTCTTCCATGAAAACAAAATAAAGACATTTCCAGATAAACAGAGACACAAAGAATTCATCATTCACAGACTTGTCATCTAAGAAATTCTAAAAGGAGTCCTTCAGGCTGAAGAGATATGATGCCAGATGGAAATCTGAATCTACAGGAAGAAATGAAGAGTACCATAAATGTTAAATACATGTGTTAACATAAAAAGACTACATACATTTTTCTAGTTTCTTCTCTTAACTTTTTAAAAAGACAAAATTGTATAAAGCAAAAATTATAATACTATTATTGTAATTAGTGTATACATGTAAATATGAATATATTGTTAGCACAAAGAAGAGAGAATGGAGCTTAATAGAGCAAAGTTTCTGTTTTACAGGAATTAAGTTCCTATTAATCTGAAGTAGATGGTGATAAGGTAAGCAGCACATTGTAAACCCTAGAGCAACCACTAAGAAAATAAATTTAAAAATACGGCAAAAAAATTCAACAGAAGAATAAAAATGATACAGTAAAATATATTTCTTTAACATTAAGAAGGCAATCAAGGAAGAACATAGGTATAAGAAAGACAGAAGACATAGAAAACAAATAGGAAAATGACAAATATAAATCCATACATATATGAAATATGAATGATATAAACATCCAAACAAAGGCAAAGATTTTCAGAGTGCTGGCAAAGAATCAAACTCTATGCTGTCCAAAAAAGACACACTTTAGATTCAAAGACATAAGTATGTTAAAAGTAGAAGAATGGAAATAGCTATACCATGCAAACAATAACCATAAGAAACCTGGAGTGCCTAATTAATAAGAGACTTTAACATAAGAATTATTGTTGGAGAGAAAGAGGGACTTTCCAAAATAATAAAGAGGCAATATGTCAGGATGATATAACAATCATACATGCACATGCACCTAATAACAGCTCCTGACAATACATAAAGCAACAACTAAAAGAATTAAATGAAGAATTAGATAATTCGAAAACTATTGTTGGAGATTTAATATTCCATTCTCGATAACTGATAGAACAACTACACAGAATTATTAGCAAGAATATATTTAAACAACCCAATGAATCAACTTGATCTAAATGATATACACAGAACACTCCATCCAAGGATTGCAGAAGATACTACAAGGTACAGAGTCAGCACACTGACGTACACATGGAAGATTCCTGGGGGTAGATTATATGCTAGTCCACAAAACAAGTCTCAGTTAATTTAAAGGGTCTGAAATCATATCAAGTAGCTTCTCTTTTTTAAAACTAAAAATTAACAACAGAAAGAAACCCGGGAAACCTCTAAAATTTTAGAAATTAAACTACATGTTTCTAAATAACCCAATGGCCAAAAAAGAAATGATGTGGAAATAAGAAAATATTTTAAACTTAATGAAAATGAAAACATAGTGTATCAAAATACATAGGACATAGTTAATGCAAAGCTTAGAGGGAAATTTAGAGCTTGAAATGCCCACATCAGGAAAGAAAGCCTCAAACAAATAGCCTCACCTTCACCTTGAAAAACTAGAAAGAGAAAAGCAAGCGAAAACCAAAACAATCAGCAAAAAGAAAATAAAGAAAGGTTAGAGCAGAAGTCAATGAAAAAGAAATCGGAAAAACAACTGGAGAAAACAAGAAACCAAAAGCTGGTTCTTTGAAAGGATCTACAATATTGACAAACTCTTGCCTACACTGAGGAGAGGGAGACAAATTACCAAACACTTCACAGGGGAAGGGACACCGCTACCAACCCCGCAGAACAGCTTTGCGCCAACACGTTGCCAACTTTGACAAAACAGAAATGTCTAGAAAGACGTAAATTACCAGAACTGACCCAAGAAGGAATATATGATCTCAATAGATCTGTAACAAGAAACTGAATTCATAATTTAAACTCTTTCCACAAAGAGTGGAAACCCAGACAATGTTGGCTGGTGAATCTTATCAAATTATTTAAAGAAGTAATACCAATCCTTCACAAAATCTATCAGAAAATAGGAGGAATACTTCCCAACTCATTCTATGAAACCAAAGACATTACAATAAATTTTTTTTAATTCTTAACAAAATGTTACTAAACCCTATCTACCAAGATATAAAAAGAATTACACAGGATAACCAAATGAGAATTTGTTATCCCTGAAATGCAAGGTTGGTATAATCCAAATTTAATTAATGGAATATACCTATTTATAGACTAAAAGACAAAAACCACAGATCATCTAATGGACCAGATAGAAACTCTCAGTAAACTAGGAAAATTAGGAAACTTCTTTCACCTGATAAAATACATTTATCAGGTTTTTAAAAACCTGCAGTCAAACATCATATGAAAATGGTGAGAGACTGAATGCTGTCTTCCTAAGACTGGAAACAGGGCAAAGATACACTTCTGCCACTTGTATTCAGCAATGCACTCTAGGTTCTAGGCAGTGCAACAAAGCAAATCATCATCATCATCATCATCATCATCACCTAATTGATGAAAGGCAACCAGATTGGAAGGCAAGAAGTGTAACTGTCTTTATCCACAGATGACATGATCTTGCATGTGAAAAATCCCAAGGAATTCATGCAGAAAACTGATATAACTAATCCCCTCCCAGAGGTGCCACCTCTAAGTACTACCACACTGGGTTGGGGTTTGAGCATATGAATATGGGGGAGGAGGGACACAAACATTTAGTCCATTGCACCTAAAGATCCCAAGAAAAATGGAAGCACAGGTTCACACAAAAACATACACATGAATGTCCACAGCAACATTATTCAGGATAATGCCAAACTGGAACAATCCAAATGCCCACCAACTCGTGAATACATGAGCAGAATGGGGTACCCATAGAGCGGACTGCCACTCAACAATTAAAAAGAATTAACTATGTCGATACATGCTACAACGTGAATGAACCTCAAAAATGTTATTCTAAGTAAAGAATTCAGATGCTAAAGATTACATATTGTATGGTTCTATTCTTATAAAATTTTCAGAAGAGATAAATCTATAGAGAAAAAAAGCAGATCAGTGACTGCCTACGACTAAGTGTAGGAGCAGGAATTAACTGCAAACAAGCACAAGGGAACTTTCTGGAGTGATGGAAAAGTTCTAGAGCTGGATTGTGGTGATAGCTTCACAACTCTTACCAAAATCACGAAGTCGTGCATTTACAGTGGTGAATTTTTATAGCTGTAAACTCTATCTCAACAAAGCTGTCTAGGGGTGGGGGGAAGACAGTTCATATAAAAGTTATTTTTAAAGCACACGCTGTAGCAGTTGCTATTACATCGGTTGTTGATGCTATTAAACACTATGGTGTCAGACCGTTCCTAATGAGAACCCAAAAGTAATAAACTTCGCTACTGTTCTCATAAATGCTCTATTAAATGACTTTATATATGTAAATCACTTAGAACAGTGTGTGGCTCTTGGTAAGCATTATGTAAATATTAACCATTATCGTTACCAATATTATTACTATCATTCTGAATGTCACTATTATTATTAATGTGACGGGCATGCCTTGAAGTGCTCTGGGACCTCCAGGGGCAGTCATTATGAACTCCCTCCCCAGAGGCTCCCAGAAGCCAGAATTGTTCCCATAAGGAGTCCCACTGAGAAGTGGCCCCATTTCTTCCATTGGATAGAGCGGCTTTCAGCTTTAAAAAAACCCATCTTTTTCTTATTTGTTCCTTTGTTCTTAGAACCATCCAAATGCCTAGGGAAAAGGCCAGTCCATACAGTCGTATGTAAATAAAAGAGATTCATAAATGACAAACCTTTTCATTCATACAGCATTTATGAGAACAGTAGCAAAGTTTATCCTGGTCCCTAGACTCTTGAGGTATGCCCCTTCTGCCCAGCCTACCAATTCTGCTCACACAGCTCTCTGGAACAGCTCCGAGGGGCAGGGTAGAGTACTGGGAGCCCTGCTTCCCTGCACCCAGATGCAGCCTCTCCTAGCGAGCTCACCCCTGGGGCACACAGGGTTCAGTAACACCAGCCATAGCTTCAGGGGTCTAGATTCAGTCTTGGTGCCACCGTTCGGGTATCCAGGGTGCATCAGTGGGCCTGGGCCTCATCTTGGCCTCCAAGTAAAAGTCCCCTTCCTCCTCACTTGGCTGGCCCAGTGTGTATTTGGGATTCTGCCTCAGTTTCTTTGCCCAGCACTGCTGTTCCTTGCAGCCCAAGGCCACCTGAAGCTTCCCTTCTTCGTGTAGCTGAAACCCACTCCCTGCACAGAGGCTGAGTAGAAACTGCCATGAACAAGGACTCGAAAGTGTTGGTCTCTCAAAGCACCCAAGAAGCCGCCAAGCCCTCTTAAGCAGCGCTCTCCCACAGAACTCTCTGCAATGACAGAAATGTTCCGTATCTGCGCTATTCAATGTGATAGCTACTAATCACATTTGGCTATTGATCACTTGAAATGTGGCTAGTGTGATCAAGGAACTGAATTTTCAACTTTATTTACTTTTAATTAATGTGAATTGAAATGGCCCCATGTGGCCAGTGGCTACCGTATCTAATAGCACAGCTCTAAACATGAACACTACCTAGCCCAGCAACCCTCAGGGGCTGCTGGCAGCAGGGTTCGGTGCTCTCTGGCCTCATGCCACTCACTCTGCCCTATTCCCCCACAGCACACAAGAGCCCTGGCTTCCCTTCCATCCTGCCGGGCCCACCCCTGGACCAGCAACCTGACACATGTAAATACTCCCCTGGGGCAGGAGGTGTGCTCACAGAGGTCTAAAGACCTCCATTCATTCTTTCAGCAATGCATTCTGGGGGAGAAAACCTGGAGTGAGAGGCTACAGAGATAGCCAGGCCTGGGATGCAAACCTGAGGGATGGATGAGGCCCCTGCTTTCTCTTTTTAAATCTGAATAAATAACTTGCTAGGAATTTTGTTATAATTCTACCACTACCTTAAGAGTTGGGGCCCAAAACAAAATACAAGGGCCACATCAGACAGTAAAAAGGGTATTGTTATAAAATGGTTCGCAAGAACTACAACACCAAAATAATGAGGAATATTGGATGAGATGAGAGTAACTCAACTATGATTTTAAGTCATTAATTGTCACTTCATGAAAATTTTAGGAAAAGTATCACGTTTGGAGATGGGTGGAGGAGCTAGCAGAGGGAGATCCGTTGCTTTGGGATTAGTTTGTCCTTTCAAAAGCCAACGGCAGTCGATTGCTCACAGCCTAACCACCTTGGATTGAAAAAATCAATATGCATTGAGGCAATTATTTTCTGTACCTCCTGCTTCTGAATTGGCAATGAGTTTTCATAGCTTAATTAGCTTTAATTTTTTTTAAAAAAAAGAGCAGCCAGTCTGTATTTTTATCTGCAATATTTATTTACAACAAAAATGCAATATTCTTTCAAATGGTTTTAGAGAATCTGCAAAGGACAGTCTGGGAGTCCAATGTGAGTGGCATACTATTAAAATGTTTCAATCCTTTGGTCCAGTAATCTTATTGTGGTAGTTATCCTTGGGAGATAATATTCAGAAAGAAAAATTATGTGCCTGAAGATGTTCTCAAGCATCATAATCTAAAATGGCAAAGACTGAAATAATCTAAAAATGTCCTATAAAAAAGGGAAATGATTATATACCCACCCCACTCGGGCGCACACTTGTCACCGCTCCAGGGAAGCTGCTCGTCACGTTCACAGATGGCCTCCACGTTGCTAAATCTAGCCCTCAGCTCACTGACCTACCACCGGCATTTGACACAGGTGATCACTCTCCCTCCTGAGAAATGCTCTGCTCACAAAGCCTCCCACCCTTCCCGAACCCTCAGCAGGAGCTTACAGAAGAGCAAACCCAGAGGCTTCCCTGCAAGGCCCTGCAGGCACAAGACGAAGGAGGCGCTCACTCGGCCCCACGCACCCATTGCCTTCCTGGCAAGTAGAAGAAAACAGCCAGCCTGCTCTTGTGCTAATCACAGGCTTCATCCGCAGCTACCCCTTATCCGAAAATCAGACTAGCTGATAATCCAATAACTGCCAGATATCCAATGGACCTTGGAGATATACATTTTATGTCAAGTTCACGCAATTTTGACTGCCTTAGATTTTAACAGCTTAGTTGCATTTCCTGACTGTGGAGCAATCGTTGAGGAAAGATCCCAGAAGTATACTTGGGAAGGGAGGGGTACAAACTAAAACAGGAATAACTGGCACAGGTGATTCATAAAAAGGATGAGTAACTCTGAGTAGAAAGTAGGCTCCAAGAGAGGAGTCATGCAATGTAAAATTCTCTTTCTACTCCCCTGGAGTTTTAGAAAAAAGACAATTAGGAGCAACCTACTGAAGCGTTTAATCCTGGGAAGGCCAAGTGCCTGAGGAAGTAGTTCTAGGCCACGCTGACTCCACAGTAAGAAAAGGTTACCAAGGACAGAGTCAGTCAAGGCCGTGGGTGTCAGGGGAGCCGGGCTGTAGGGACATCCCAGCCGAAGCCACACTAACAACAGCAGTAACAGCAAGCACTTACACAACCCTTATGTGCCAGGTATCAGCTGAGCACATCACATACATAAACCCAGTCTTCACAAGCATATATTATTATTCTCGGTTACTCAGTGGCAGAGCTGCATTCAAGCCTGGCAGTGTTTTTCCAGTGCTCTAAACCATTACGCAATACATAATAAAAATCTTTAAACACGAACGCCCAGTCATCTGAGAGAAGCTCCGTGGTGTTCACAAGGTCACGGCATCTACAAAGCATGACAGCCGATTCAAGCAGTGTCTCTTCCATCATAGGGACCAAACGCCCCGCCCCTCCTCACAGAGAACATCGATCACTACAGAAAGTGCAGAAAAAGCTGCCGAGTCCTCAGATGGGAGGGCAAAAACCAATTCTCAAGTTAATGAGTAAATATTGGTAGACATTTTGCCAAGTACACTGGAAAAAACACATCTCTATAAAAAAAAATCAACTGATATTGGCTTGCAGCTTGAATATAAATTTTGATCAACGACACTGCCAGGGACTGAAATTAATCTGCAACATAAGCGAAGAGCTGGGATGTGTGGACGCTACCACTGGACTCGGGAATCGGTGTGGGACAGGCACAAGCAGCCCACAAAGAGATCCCACAGCGGGACCAGGAAAAAATCCAGATTAAAAACAAACACAGGCCGTTCCCTTAGCCACTGGCTCAGGGTTCCCATCACCACCTTGGGAAAGAGAAACTGGGATTTTATCCAAAGCCCCTCAAAGCAGCCTTTGTGACTCTGTGTACCTGCAGGCAGGACTAATCATTTCCAAACTATCCTTTAGCCACCTTCACAAAGGCCGAGTTAAAGGGCCTCTCTAGAGTGACCATGTACCTGTCTCCCCTCAAGACTCTAGGTGCCCCCGTGAAGATGGCCACCCCGACGAAAGGCAGCTGCAGGGCTCTGCAGCTCTATGATAAACCCATGCTGGACCTCTGCCCTTCCCTGGGTCACATGTGTCCCTTGAAAATGAGAGGACTGGACTTAGAAGTCATGACAGCCTTTCCCAAACTGTGTCTGAGGAGTGCTGGGCTGTAAGGCACTTAGGATAAGGTGGAAAGAAGTGTTCCACAGAGGAGTGAATATGAGAACTGCTGGATAATCAAGCCTCCAGTACGATGGGGCACACTGTGAATCTCCCCAAAGGGGACCAAATGCTGTTTCCACATTTTCCCATCACTGCGTTTTACATTTCCTGGGAGGGTCGTGCAGCTTAGGGAACACTGCTCTAAAAGATGTCTTTCAGGTCCAATGCACTGGAAGGCTGTGTGTCAACCTGGGTAGGAGCCCAGAGGGGGAGTCATTCTGCTTGGGTTTGAACTCCAGCCCCAACCCAGGAAGCTGGGGAACCTTGGCCAGTTACTTAACCTGCTTCCTTATCTGTAAAATGGGATTAATGACCTTGCCCACTCCCCAGTGTGGATCACATGAGATAATTCATCGAAGTGCACAGCATGGTTCACTAGTAGCAGCAAGGAACACAATGGAATTCCATAACTCCTCTGGAATCAAGCCTGGAAAATGCTTTTCCTAATGCTTTCCAAGAGACCTGCACAGGATGTAGACCTTGACTTTTATCCTTAGATCTTGGCTCCCCGTAGGCAAGTGCTTTGGTGACCAGTGCTCACCAACCTACCATCAGCTGACTCATGTGAACCCCCTCCCGAAGTCTGCACAGCAGGGGACTGGGACTACACTGTGACACACAGTAAACCTGGAAACACCTGCGCAGACTGGGCTGGGAAGAGGTCAAACAGCCTTACTCTATTCTGACTTAATCAGTCACTCATTTAAGGGTAACAGTCACTTGGTGGATGGAGCCCTGGACCACAGGAAGGACACCTGGGCTCCAGTCTGTGACCCCACATGAGCCTTGAGATCCAACGTGCTCTTGGACCCCACCCCCTAGTCACCACTCTGGGCCTCGATTTCTGCACCAGTGAAACTAGGAACAAAGAAAACAAAGGTTCTCAATGGAGATGTACATCTGGAGTTACCCAGGGCACTTTTCTGAAATAATCCCGTTCAGATCCAACCCAAACCCGCTGAATCAAAAATCTCTATTTTCACTGTATACAAAATCCACTTTAATTAAAAAATAAATAAACCTCTCTGAGTGCTGAAACCCAGGTAAAGTATTTCAGGGTTTTGTTTGTTTGTTTTACATTTTATTTATGTATTTTTAGAGAGAAGGGAAGGCAGGGAGAAAGAGAGGGAGAGAAACATCTATGTGTGGTTGCCTCTCACACGCCCCCAACTGGGGACTCAGCCTACAACCCAGGCATGTGCCCTGACTGGGAATCAAATTGGTGACCTTTTGGTTCAATCCACTTAGCCACACCAGCCAGGGTGGGCAGACAACATATTTTGAAACAGAAATCTCTCTAGGTGATTCCGATGTACCCTAAGAGCCACAGGCCTGGATGATCACAAGCACCCCTTCAGCATCTTACAAAATGTCACAGAAATTCCTGGTTCCTCTATAAAATGGGTATTGAACCTACTGCCTTCTGAATAACTGGCTGGGGAAGGTCAGGATTTGGGGGTAGGGCCCTTAATCCCTGAAGAGAAAGGTGCTCTGGATATCCTTGGAGCTGCAACACATATTTTTTATAAATGTTTCTGCTTCTGAGACATCCTGAGAGCCACCTATCTCTGCAAGTCCTTCTCAACACTGTGTGTTGAAGCAATCCTAACAGTCTAAAGTCGTGCCAACATCCCAGACAAGAAAATACTGAATGAGTTCATCAATGCCGAATCATTACTACAAAAAAATGTTAAAGGGGCTTCTTTAAGAAGAAGAAAATAAATAAAAAATATGAATAAAAAATATTGTAAAAAAAAAAGTCTTAGTAACAAAGGCAAAGACATAATAAAAGCAGCAGATCAACCAGCACTAAAGCTAGTACAAAGGTTAGTAAGAAGTATTCAAAATGATGAAAAGCAAGGACCTACAGCCTGGACTACTCTATACAGCAAAGCTATTATTTAGAATCAAAGGGCAGATAAAGTGCTTCCTAGATAAGGTAAAGCTAAAGGAATTCACCATCACCAAACCATTATTATATGAATGTTAAAGGGACTTATTTAAGAAAAAGATGAAGATAAAAACGATGAACATTAAAATGACAATAAATTCACAACTATCAACAACTGAATCTAAAAAACAAACTGAGCAAACAAGCAGAACAGAAACAGAATCATAGATGTGGAGATCACTTGGAGGGTCATCATTTGGGAGGGGGAAGAGGGAGAATGGGGGTAAAAGTGCAGGGATTAAGAAGTACAAATTGGTAGGTACACAATAGACGGGAGGATGTTAAGCACAGTACAGGAAATGGACAAGCCAACGGATTTATATGCATGACCCGTGAACATAAACTAAAGTGGGGGGATTGTCAAAGGGAATACAGAGTACCAGATAAAGGGGAACAAAGGGGGGGGGGACTGGGACAATTGTAATAGCATAATCAATAAAATATATTAAAAATAAAATAAACTCTTCATAGAAAAAGTCAAAACAAGCTGCAAAGAAATATTTTCTATGTATATCAGGGACAAAAATGGTAATTTCCCTTATAAATAAAGAGTTCCTTAAAGTAAGAAAAAGTTGACAACCCAATGGAAAAAAGAGCTAAGAATATAAATAGGTCACAGAAAAGGAAATTCAGTGGTTCTTAACACATGAAAGGAAATCCAATTTCACTCAAAAAGAGAGATAGAAATATTAATATTCCATGAGACATAAATTTGCTCCTATCAAACTGACAAAGATCAAACACTCTCCTTATATTCTGATCTGGGTGTGGGGAAACATTTAGAAATTGATGTAAACACAATGGAGGACAATTTGGCAATATCAATCAAAATTTTAAATGCATATACCTTTGACTTAGCAGTTTACCTTTTAGGAATCAGTCCAACAAAATCCTACGTGTGCAAAAATCACTTATGAAGAAGACAGTAACTGCAGCATTGTTTTTAATTACAAAATTAGAAAATAATCTAAATGTACGTCAACAAGGGACTAGTTAAATTCCATACGGTGAAGTACTCTATAGCTATAAAAAGAATGAGGCACCTCTAATTTGAAACTATCAACAAGACATATTGTGAAGTGAAAAAAATATAATAAGGTGCAGAAATTTCCCAGGGAGTTGAGAACTCAGTGGCAGGTGATGAGGATAAGAAGACTTATTTTCTCTGTATATATCCTTTTGTATTTTCTGAATTTTATTTCATAAGGAGGTGGTAGAAAATAAAACAATAAAAAACAAGAAAGCAAATTTAAATAAATGTCATTAATGTGGTAAATCTACATGCACTGATATCTAAATGTTATTGAGTGAGGAAGGAGCAAGTTGCAGGTCAAAATGTAGAGCTTAACCCTATGTATATTTTTTAAAAAATCTTCTGCCGTGTGTTGGCATATGTGTGTTCATAAATGCATGGGAAAAGGCCTAAAAGGAATCTATTTACAGAGCTCACCCTTGAAGAGTGAATGAGAGTAGCAGAAAAGAAATGAAAGAAGTTGTGCACTGGTCACCTTTAAAAATCAGCATTGTAAGATTTTTCTAACTCACCATCCCTAACCTTTGTTTTGATTACTGTATTATTTCCAAAAGCTCTATTTGGTTGGTTTTCAAATATGCTAGGTTGCTTTTTAGTTTCCTGCAGGTGTTTCCAGGCTTGTCTTTTGTTTCTTTAAACGTGGTTAGCATACATTTTTTATAGTCTGTGTCTGATAATGCTGACATCTGAAGTGTCTGAGGGTCTACTTCTGCTGTCCGTTACTTTGCACCTCCTCCTTTGTGCTTGTGCAAATTCATGTCCTTGAAAGTTATTTGTGAGGATGAAGGTGGCCAGGACAACATTCAGCTAAGTTCCTGTGAGGTTTGTGAATCGCCCAAATCCCTTTCACTGATAAAGAGGATGGGCCCTGACGCCAGGTAGTCCAAGTTCTGATCCCGCTCTCCCACTAGGGCTGTGTCGTGGGGTCATTTATCTGATCCCTTGAGGCCCATTTCTCCCCACCTGGAAAAGAGGGAATTATACCTCCCCTCTAGGTTTACAGGGGATACCGTAGTCCCTGTATAGATGCTCCCCAACTTACCATTCAGTTTCATCCCAATAAACCCGTTGTGAGTTGAAAATATCATAAGTGAAAAAGAGTCAAAAATACATTCACTATACCTAACCTACTGAACATCATTGCTTAGCCTAGACTACCTTAAATGCGCTCAGAACACTTGCATTAGACTACATCTGGGCAATTATCTTGACTTTCATCTCATGAGTTATTGACGTCTGCCAGAAGCAGGAGACACAGCTGGGCATTTTGTAGACATGAGGGGATGCAAAACTACAGAACATAATATCCGAAAATGCTGGCAACACAGTACACTGTGGAACGTCGGTTGTTCACCCTCGTGATCACGGGGCTGACTGGGAGCTGTGGCTCATGGCCATTTCCCAGCATCATGAGAGTGTGGTACTGCATATCACCAGCATGGGAAAAGATCAAGATTCAAAATTTGAAGCATGCTTTCTATTGAATGTATATCACTCTCATACCATGACAAAGTCAAAAAATGATATGCTGGACCATCCTAAGTTAGGGCCATGGGCAGTGAAGGCACTCAGCACACACCTGACACAGGTGAGCCTTCTCTAAATGGTGGTTTATTGCTATAACATTTATAACCAGGATCTGACGCACAAACGTGGCAGCAAGAATATGGAGAGTGGAAAAGAATGACTGGGAACGGGGTCTCTCCCTGATAAGTTCTGGGCGCCCTGGAGCGTGCATCCCAGCACTCTCCACGCGGCTGTGTCAGTAAAAGTGTTCCAGAAGGTGAGACATGAGAGAAGGGACTGTGTGTGTGGTGGAGACTGTGCTCCTGGGCCCTCGGCTTCCACGCTCACTCCCTGAGAGCAGCTGCCACAGAAAGGCTACTGGGAAGTCACAGCAGCCCACAGAGAGCCCTTTGTCACCAGAGAAAGAGCCTGGCTCCTTGGAATTCCCGAGAGCCCTGCCCCCAAAGAAGGGGACATGTCAGGAACAATGAGATAGGCACACTAGCAGGTTCCATGAAGAGTGGCCCCAAATACATCTCCAACTGCCCTGTGGCAATTCTTGCTCAGGCCTTTGTCCTGCATTAATACGAACACTTATGCCAGGGCCCCACAGTCCCAGACTCCCACTGACCCATTATTGGTTAACTGAGTGGCTTGTGCCCACCCCTGCACCTCCCTGCACACCCTTCTGGGGTCCACATATCCTTCAAGAGAACAGCAAACACAATCCCAAGCCCAGGCCTGGGACTGACAGTGATGCAAAAAGGGAGCATGCTCCCTCAGAGATGCCAGAGAAAACCCACAAAAGAAGTGCTTCTAACAAAATAAAAATCTCATTTACTAAAACACAAAGAACAAAGATCTAGCAACCACTCAGTGTTTAAAGTAAGGTGCAAAGAGCCTATCAGATCCACTCTCTCGGCTGTGCTGGAGTCTCTCCAACAAGATTCCTCTGCACACTGTTTTTCCGTAAGTCTGTTACTTACTCTCACAGCCCCTCTCTGCAGTATACTGGGACTGTCACCCTTTACACTGATGGGGCTGGCAGTCCAAGTAACTGCTGTGCTGCTTGTCTGAGGTCAACAAGGAACCTGGGGACATTTAGTCAGGTCAGCTCCCAAACTGCCACTAACGTCAAGGGCATCAGTCCACAGCTTGGCAAGGGAGAGAAAAGGATGACGACACCTGAGGAAATGACAGTCCTATTAGATACCGTACAAGGGAGGAGACAAGGAAAGTGCCTTTAACAAGTCTCCCACTGTTATTTCTTATAGAACCTGGAATTTACTGCACATGATGTTCTATGAAACTGTCATCATCTTAAGCAAAACTGGTATGGACCTGGAGCTAGCAGGCCAGTGAGCACGCACGTACACTTGCAGATACACGACACGCACTGGCATCTCGGGGGCCTGGTCAGCAGAACTTCCAGCTGGCCAGGGCAAGGAAGAATAACAGGGTGACTGCAGGACCCCTCCCTCCCTTCATCTTTTCCTAAAAGCAATGAAAGAATGTCCTCAGGTAAGGACTTAAAAAAAAAAAAAGCCAGCTGAACTAAACCTTCCTGGCCTGCTGCTACCCTAGTGAGCTAGCTGCCCGGCAGCACCCAGCCAGGGAAGCACAGGGGCTGGGGACAACAGTTAGTCAGGGGCTACGGTCCTTCCCTAAGGTACTGTGATGCCACTTCCAACACCCCATGAAAGAGAAGACCTGACAGTCCCAGTAAGGGACAGCGAGTAAAGCAGCTTCACATGTATCATCTCAGACATGCAAGATAACCACAGCGTAAGTTTTTATCCCCAGTTGGGAGGTCAGAAAATAGAGGCAGACGGAAGAGAGGACCCATAGATTAAAAGAGACTCAAGAACCACTTCGCTGGTGGGCATGTAAAATGGTACAGCCAACTCTGGAAAACTTTCACAGTTTCTTATAAAACTTAGCATGGAACTATAAGACCCAGCTCCTATACTTTCAGGCATTTATTCCAGAGAAATAAAAATTTACGTTCACACAGACACTTGTACACAAATGCACAGCAGCTTTATTCGTAATAACCAAAACAATCCACATGTCCTTAAATGGGCGAATAAACTGTGGCACAGCCAAACCAAAGAACAGTAGTCAGCAAGATAAAGGTGTGGATTATTCATACCTGCAATGACATGAATGAATTTCCAGAGGATTATGTTGAAGGGGGAAGAAACCAATCCCAAAATGTCACATACTTTATGATTCCATTTATATAGCATTCTTGAAATGACCAAAGTATAGACATGGAAAACAGATTAGTGGGTGCCAAGGGTTGGGGGGGTAGCTATAAAAGGATGACATGAAGGACCCTTGCAGCAGGGGCTTTGTTCTGCATTTGTATCAGTGTCAGCAGTACCCTGTCTGTCATGTTGTATTACAATCGTGCAAGATGGCACCACCAGAGAAAGTGGGCAAGGGGTCTGTGCGTTATTTCTTATAACTACATGTTAACCTAGAACTGTCTCAAAATTAAGTTTCATTTAAAAAAAAGAAAGAAAGGCTCTAGAGACGTGTAGCCCAAAGTAATACTATAATATCTGGTATTTGCTTCAAAATAACCCAGGGTTGAAGGAGAAGGCGGTGGGTGGGGGGGGAGATAAAATAAGAGAGGCCACGAGCAGATAACCACCGGAGCTGGGTGCTGGGCGTGTGGAATTCACTGTGCTAGCATCTCTACTTCCGATGTATTTGAAATTTTCCTAACAAAAGGTGGAGGAATAAAAGTCTCAGAGAAGATGCTCAGTGTCTTGCTTTGGGCCACACCACCAGTAAGAGAGAGGACAAGACTTTAACCCCTGTCATCGGACTCTGAGCTGAGATAAAGCCAGTCTTTCTGGATGTGAGCCACTGGAGGCAGGGCCCACTACTGAGCGATGTGGAGCTAGCCCAGCAGACTTCTGGGCAGCACCGGTCTCAGAAGTGCCAGGTTGGCCAGGCCTGTGAATCCCAAGACGTCACTCTCCAATCAGCGTACGGGGTACCAAGCAGCCTGCCACACAGTTGGCAATGCTGTGATGGAGGACGTCAGGGTCTAGGAGATCCAATCTTCATCGGAGATAACACACGTCAGGCTGAGCGGGAGGCCTGAGGAAACAGCAACTCCTGCCCTTCTTCAGCAGACACTTCAGAGGTTCTCAGAGGCCATATAACAGAAAAACTGTGTGCACCGGATCCACCTTGGAAAACAGAACTGCCAGATGAACCTCCTTGTCCTCTGCTACGCACAGATGGCTACCCTTGTACAAGAGACCCCTCTATGGAAGAAAGGTAGGCCTCACTCCAATGCTACACATCCTTCCCAAAGCCTTTCCCAAATTCCTTAGCCAAAGGTGCACCTTCCTTTGCCTTCCCACAGCTCTGCTGCAAAACAAGGTAACCCAAAATTCAGCAGCTGAAAACAACAAACATTCATTATCTTACAGTTTCTGAGACAATTCCAGCACAGCTTAGCTGGAAGCCACTGGCTCAGGCATTACAGTAATGTCACAGGTCCCTCATGTGGCTGGCAGTGGGCTTCAGACCCCACTGGCTATTAGCCAGAGGCATCAATCCCTTTCCATGCAGTCTCTCTACACTGCAGCTCATAACATGGCAGCTGGCTTCCTCCAGAGCAAGGTCTGAGAGAGAGAGAGAGAGAGAGAGAGAGAGAGAGAGAGAGAAAGAGAGAGAGAAAGAGAGAGAGAGAGAGAGAGGAAGTAGCCAAGATGGAAGCCACAGTCTTTTGTAACATAAATTCCAGAAGTGTCATAACGTTTACCATATTCTATTTACTAGAGGCAAATAGAATATGAGACCAGCAGGTCCAGCCCACACCCAAGTGAAGAGCGTTAACACTAGGAGGTAGGGTCCTCGGGAGCCCCCTTGAGGCTGCCTACCATATACCCCAAGGCAGACGGTATTTGTATGACAGAGATTTCTAATCCCCACGCTAGAAAATGATGTCATGAGCATAAAACCCCCATCTGATCCGTGTCCTTTCCCCTGTGCCCCCATGTTCATGGTTGCTCCGTGTCTGAGAGCAGCAGTCACATGCCTGCCCCCTCCCACACTCTTGCTGAGAGGCAGGCCCAGGTGGGCAGGTTCGGTACCACCTGCTCTGGTCCCAGCTGACTAGATCAACGACAGCAAAAACAATCACCCAGCAGTTGATGATGACCTATGGGATGGCCAGAAGATTCTCGTTCAGGATCTGAAATGGGGAAATACCAAGAGATGATGCCTCTTTGGGGGAAGTAATAACAAACCAAAGCCCCATGCAAGCTTCAGTTCCGTGAGAACAGAAAAAAACACATTTCTAAAAACGCAGTTGTGGAGAGAAGAAAAGGGAGAAGTGTAGACAAAGAGAGACACCTTCAGAGCAAGGGAAAGAGAAAGAATCACCAAACAGACAGGTCCCGGAGCTGCCCCAAGTTCTGAGCTCTCTCATTCCAGCCCCTCCCTTAGTAACCCCTCTTTCCTCACACTGACTTGCCTGTGGCTCACTCACAGGAGAGGGAGAAGGAAAGAGGAAGGGGCAGGGGGAGAAGAGCACAGAAGGAGAGCATCTAGAGTCCTGGGCGATCATCAGGTGAGGGTCAGGACGCCCTGCCAGAACACTTGCAAGAGGGAGTTTACTTGAGGTCAGTCACCAAAGCACTCACGTTCAGAAGTTCACTCCTGTCCCAGGCACTGTGACTTCCCCAAATTTCACAGCTCTGTCATTAATCACTCTAATGGGAAGAGCTTATCATGTGACAGCTGATGCTTTAACAAATATACCAATATTGCACTTGACTCCCCGACGCAATGTGGAAGGGAAACCAGCACCCACTGCACTGCACTTGCTCATTCACCTCTTAGGGAGAAGTTGCATCCCAGAGCTTAAGGTGCAAGTGAGATCAGGACAGGAACCGGCGAAACCTGATCGAGAAGTCCGTCCTAGACCAGAGCAAGAAGTAGCATGACGGAGGGAAGAAGTCGAAAAGCCAAGGTTTAAGGCAAATGAGACCTGCAATAACTCCCTGAGAGACAAACAGCATTTCATCATTGGATTTCAAAAACCACATGGCTGACCCTATTCCCTTAGCAGAATCTCTTGGCTGCTGAGAGTTCTTATCCATACATCATGGGAATCACCCTCCCCCACCCCATGGGCTTCCAGATTCTATTAAAAAGTTAAGGTTCATGTCATATCACATCACACCTGACTTAGTACTCTCAAGGGTTTTCATGCCCCCAAAGGTCCAGCAGACACAGCCCTGCCGACTCTGCGTTCTTGGAGGGCCTGTCTTCTGGGGGCCCTTTTGATAGGCAGGGCAAGTGATCAGGGACTTGGGGGAGACCCTGCAGGCCAAAGGAAGAGCTGAGCAAGCCCAGGAATCAGGGAAACCGACTGTGCATGTGACCAGAACAAGTTAAAGCAGCCACTGTGGCTGAAGAGCAGGATGATGAGGGGCAGCAGCAAGAAACTATGCGAAGGGGGAAACGGGCCCCACGGGTGGAGTGGAAGCATCAATCCCTGCCTCTCTGCCTGGAGGACCAGGCACAGCCAGGCACATTCCAAAGAATGTCCAGAAGCCAGAGTGCGTGGGGGAAAGAAAAGAAGAGCAAGCCCAAGGTTCAATCCAAGATGTTTAACCAAGAGGATCCAATCATCAGCAATTACACGCTTGGCCTTAGTAGAGAAATTAAGTATCCTATCAGTTGGATGAGGCACAAAGAGAGAGAAAAAGAAGATGCTTGTTACTGTCCACCCCAGAGGTGCTTCCTGAACTGGTGGATTTGGGTGAGGACCCCATCTGCAGAGGTGGCACCCCTATATCATGCTGGCCTCTGCCCAGCCTCAGACTTAGGTCTCCCAGAACACCCCTCACCCAGAACACCTCCCTTCTCCCCCATCCCACTCTTAACTCCTCACCCTTCAAGTCCTGGCACAGATCTGCCTCTGCACTTCTCCTCTGAACTCTAGCAGAACTGACAGTACCTGGTCCACTCCCCATACAAATAATCCCACTGATCTCCCTCAAGTCCAGGCCCAGTGCTGCTGCTACTGCTCCCCTGACCTCTGACCCCTGGCTGTGTGAGCACCCACTTGCTTGGGCTCTGTCCCCAACCAGAAGGTGAGTTCCCCAAGGGCAGGGCAGCAATACACACTCCAGTGCCCAGTGTACGGCAGAACAGCAGGCCCTGCACAGGTGACAAGATGCCTAGAATAAACGCTGCTTGAGCTCTTGATGGCAGTAATAAAGGCTGGCTAATGCCTTTCAGGGTAGCCAAGAATTTAAATGGGGATCTTGGAAAGTTAAAAGACAGAATCTAATAGAGGGAAACAAAGTGAAAGACGTTACTATTCAATCAATTTTATAAAAAGTTAAGGTTCTCCCAAATTACCTTCATTAGCTTACAAGGAGCCTCTAGCATTAAGTTAGTAGAAAGTGGTGAACTATTTTTAGCACTTTATGACAGCTGTTCCTCTTCCAAATAAGAGGACTCAAATGCCTCAAACTTGCTCCATAAGAGCTGCCAGAAAATAGTTTTCACTGAAATCACAGGACAAGTGTTTATAACTTTTGTTCGGTGTTCACTCAGATGTTTTCACTCAGGCAAGTTCCTGAATATCTGCTTTGCCTTTTGCTTTTTTCCACATGAGAATCTCTGGACCTCACGCCACGCCGAGCACTGGCAGTCCGGGCGCCATCTGCAACACCAGGAATCAGAATCCACTGTTTCCTCAAGACGTGAGGACCCGACCCATCAAGAATGGGTTGTCCAGAAAATCCTATCCCTGTCTGTGATGAACCCACAAGGAACACCCAGTTTCTACGCAACTTATCAGAAGCTCTTGGATTTCATCTACAGCCAGTTCTAAATGGACTTTAAAAAAAGTGCTGCGGTGACCCCCAAAATAGAGTGGTTCAAGACACACACCTAACAAAAATGTATTCAGTTCACCTGAGAAACATTTACTGTTGCCTAACGTGCCTGGCTGTGCTCTAGGTGCCGAGAACACGGCAATGAATAAATGCACAGAACTTCCTGCCCCTGTGGAGCCTAGCTTTCCACAGGGAGACAGATAATGAAAAAAAGTCAAATGCATTATCTATTAGATGGTGATGAGAACTGGGAAGAAAAATAAAGCACAGGAGGGGCCATGGCACTTCAGGAGAGATGGTACGATTTCACACGGGAGGGTCAGCGATGCCCCCCGAACAGGTGACACCTGGACAAAGGTCTAAAGGAGGTGAGGGAAGAGGGCATGGGGATGTCTGTGGGGGGAGTGGTCCAGGTGGAAGGAGCGGGGAAGCTGGTGCTGCTCAGTGGGGTGAGCAAGGGAGAGCTCGGCAGGAGCTGAGCTGACTGTCAGAGTTTTGGGTCGGGGTTGGGGGGAGGCACTGCAAGGTCATAAAGACATGGAACCAAAGCTGTGGGGCTGGAACAGGAGGTACCCAAGTAACTGCCACTTAAAGCCCCTGTAAGGATGATAAAATGGCCAAACAGAATGTGGTCAATTGCCACAGGTGGCCAGGCTGCATCCTGGATTGTACCCAACCCCTCAGTCTGTAGGTGAAGACTGGCCACCTGAGCAGGGAAGGGCTTGCCCTTGTGCTCACAGAAAGGTAGTGACTGAGTTGGAAATTGGAGTCAGCTGCACCTAGTATGGTCATTCCGGGTCATACAGAAGAAGCCTGCTACCTCTTTCCCAGGATGGCCCTTCAGAAGCAGCCAGGCCTCTCTGGTATGCAGGCACAGTTCCTTCAAGGGTTGATGTCAGGATTCCTCCACTGCAAAGTTTCTTGCACTATTGACATTTTGGCCAAAAAATTCTTTGCTGTGGGGCTGTCTTATGCATTGGAAGATGTTTAGCAGCACCTCTGGCCTCTACCCACTAGAAGCCAATAGTGGGAGAGGGCTGACATACTCAAAATATCCCAATCAATACAGTTATCGGTGATAATGAAAAATGTGTCTTTTATTTTATGGAAGAAAAGGTAGCAGACTTTTTGGCCAACCCAATACATCTCCCTCTTTTAAAACAACTCTGCGCCTGGGGTCCCACCACAATTCAAGATCCAGGTACAGTCTTCCTAATGCGTCTGGGTCTGAGGCAACCTTGGGCATAACCAAAGCTACTGCAGATCTGCTCAGAGAGCAGTCACAGTATGAGCGACACAGTGAGTGAATAACTAAAATGCCACCCCTAATGACAGGCTCCACTCCCTGCAGCGGGGAGAAGAAGAAACACCACCTGAAGAAGGGCCTTCTTCGAGGCTGAGGCTTCCAGCCCCCACCCCCACCCCACCCCCACTCCCACCCCCCAGAGAGCACTACACAGTGTTGTTTATTATCTTATTTTAGGGCAGCGTTTCTCAAACTGAGTCCTCTGATACAACCCTACCTTAGAATGTGAATGGGTGGTCCTCAAAAAGGTGTTGTTCTGTGATAAGTTATATTTGAAAAATGCACAATTAAGCAAAGTTAAAGATTACTTTGCCTTCAGAACTTACCAGAGCTTTTGATTTGCTGATAAGTACTTGAGCCTCCGAGAGGAAAATCACTAGAAACACCTCACACCGAGCACACCTCCATGCCAGGCCCTGTGAGTCTTCACACACGATCTCCAGTGGTCCTCATGTGATCCTATAGTGTTTGTACACTCATTACTCCCACTGTTTAAACAAGGCTTCGGCGGCTCGGAGAAGGTAGGTTGTTCACCCATGGCCTCTGTGAGGAGTTAGGATGGGGTAGGCGGGACTGGGTGTTATCACAGCCAGAGAACTCAGAGAGAGCCCAGTGACCTGGACTCCTGAGGAGGTTTCTGAGACATTCATACATTCCAGGTGGGAAAGCCAAGGAGCACTTTAGTGTTAGCTGGGGGTGTGGCACAGACTTGAGCAAACCAGGTTGGAGAATGCGGCTCAGGCCCAATCCCCACAGGGTCCCTCCTCCCAGTAAACATCAGGGATAGAGGGGAGAAAAGACAAGAGCACCTCTCTCCTGGGACCCGACCCTTCTCCACCGCACCCTGGGGCCCAGAAGGCGTATGCACCCGTCTGCCGGCGCCTCCACATTCGATGCCTGTCTGCCTCACTGGTGGAAAACTAAACATAGATCACAGACCAGCTTCCTGATTTGGTTTCAAACTGAACAAAGTTATTAAATTCCAAAAACCAGCCTTAAAAGCCTTCTGTGTTTTATAAAACTGCTATAAAAGAACAGTAGAGAACATTAAAGACCTTTCATGGGGGTGAGCAAAAATACAAAAAGCACAGAACAAAGAAGTCCAAACTGAATATGGCTTTTACTACATTTGTCACATTTCACTTAAGGGAAAAAAATGTAAAAAGATGGAATTTTAAAGGGTTTCTGTAAAAGGCTGCACACTGACCTTAGAGTTTCAAAGCATGAATGAACGGACACGTAAATGAGAGCTGCCCATCGGGATCTGTCCATTTCAGTCTTGCCCCCAGACCGAGGGCTTTCTGGCCCAGCCTCCAGTCTCTCTCACGTGGGCCTGTGAACCTCGGCTGAGGTGCACCTGCACGTTCCTTAACTGGAAATTCACGCCGGCCTTTCCCAGCCAGCACCACAGACCCAAAGCAGACCCAAGGCTGTCCTCGCAAGAGTCCAGTCACCTGCCTCCCACCTCAGGACAGAAAAGCCCCAGGGGCAGGTGCTCAGGGTTGATGGCACCCATGACACCAGGGGAAGAGCAAGGCTACCCCACCTCCATGCATGTCCAGTCGGCTTAGTCATTCTTTTCTACAACAGCAAGCGTTACGCTAGCCTTCAAGAAGGCAGCCCCAGCCCTGGTTGGTGTGACTCAGTGGATTGAGTGCCAGCCTGAGAACCTAAGGGTCACCGGTTTGATTCCCAGTCAGGGCACATGCCTGAGTTGCAGGCCAGGTCCCCGGTGGGGGGCTCATGAGAGGCAAACACACATTGATGTTTCTCTCCCTCCCTTCCCCACTGTCTTGAAATAAATAAAATGTTTTTAAAAAAATAAAAGAAGGTGATCCCACAGCAGAAGAGGCTCAGGCCCCAAGTCCTACATTTCAGGGA